>JAIPRL010000762.1:0-85877 GCA_025469235.1 Pemphigus obesinymphae | reverse complement strand
CCGGTGCAGCGTGGGCACCCTTCATTTCGAAAAACCAATGGCAAAGGCTTGAGGCGGTCCAAACCATCGGAACCCGCACCATTCTAGGTCTTCCTACATTCGTTAGAAACTCAGTCACCCTCCACTCAGCTAACCTCAAGCCACTTAAAGATACTATCAAAGCACAATCCGCAGCCATGTTCTACAAAGCATCCATCTCCCCATACAACCACATCCAAGTGATCGGCCGTTCAGGCAGCGTCAGGACATCAAACAAATGCAAAACCCACCCGAGACCCCTCGATTGGTCCAACTCGTAACCCCCCTATAAAAACATCCACTTCAGCAAATTCCTAAAAACATCCAACCACTAGCAAAGACCCACCGGTCTGGCATAATTTATAGGCTCTCGCCGTCCCGCAGCAAGCAAGCAAGAGGTATGCTATACCCGGTCCTAAACAGGCGCAGCCCGCTACCACTGTTAGCCCGGCTGAAACTCCTCGCGATGTACGTAACGCCCGTCCTTACATACGCCGGTGCTGCCTGGGCTCCATACGTAAAACTCTCACACTGGCGCCGCCTAGAGGCCGTTCAAACTATAGGTCTCAGAACTTTGGAACGATGTTCCTCCGTAACTCATTATCTAAACACGATCACATTCGCGAACTAGGAAAAAATAAAAATCCCTCAATACTCAAATCTAAACCCAGACCACGCGAATGGTGTTTATCAAACACTTAAACTACCCACAACTAATTAAACAATAATAATAAAATAAAAATAAAATAAAATAAATAATAAAACAAACAATCCTGTACTAGCATAGACATCGATCTGGAATAGTTTAAAAGCCTTGATAGGCTGTCCTATTAGCAATGCAATGCAATCAGTCGGTATTCCAGTACCTGCAGCCGTCCAGTGAACACGTCCGTCGCTCAAGTGATTCTGATCGCAGAGCTACGTCCGCCGTCTTCACCGAGCCAAGCTGCAAAACCTTCGTCATCGTCGTTTGAGACTAGTTCTCGTGCGCTAAGGCCCCTGGCCTAAGTACGTATCGCGCGCAGCCGCTGAGTATCACTCGCGGCTTCCCACGCATCCACGCAGTATTCCCACCCCCCGCTCCACCGCAGAGTTTAGCTCGCGGTCCCAAACGCTTCCGCGTAGGAGTTCAAATTTCCCCCGTCAGTTAGACGTTAAAATTGTTCGTCCGCCTTTCCGTCAGGGAAATCTCGCGCCCATCGTGGGCAGGGGTCACAGAGATGACACCAAACGCCGCTCTCCCCCCAAGTCCGACGGTTCTGACCGTTCCTCCACGGCTAGTCCACCTTTGGTGAAAGCCAAATTAGTCAACACTCGCTCACCCACCGGTGCCATAAATTCGTCTCCTCCGCCACAAACCCAACCTTCTCAAAAAATCCGCTCAGGCAGCGCCCCATTGGCTGCTCCTGTAACCAAATCGAAATCCACCGCATCCACCAGCTCAAATTCGAGGTCCGTTTCCTCGGCAAATTCTTCAGTCTCTTCGGCTTCTCTACAATCTACAAACTCCGTCAACATGGTCGATGTTTCTAAACCCAAGATCCTCCCCATCTTCATCTCTACATCCGACTGGCGTAAAGTAGGCGTAAAACTCATGTCCAACACACTCCCTAAAAACGCAATCCACGCAAAGGCCCACAACGGAAATTCAATCAAACTCATCTGCGTCGATGTAGATATATTCCGCATCGTCCAAAGATTCCTCACGACTTCCAAAGCCGAATTCCACACACTTCCACTCCAGGACAAACGCGTCCTCAAGGTCGTTATAAAGGGTCTCCCGACCGACATTCCGGAATCGGAAATATCTGAAGAACTTTCATCAATGGGGTATGAAGTCAAAAGCGTACGCCAATTTCAAAATTCCGACCGGAAATTTCCCATCCATCTAATCACACTTCCCCTAACCCCCGAAAATAAAAACATATTCCAAGAAACCTCCATATTCTTCATCTCGGTAAAAATCAAATCCTACAAAACAAACAAACCCGCCCAATGTTTTGACTGCCAACGCTTCGGCCACTCCAGCTCGCACTGCGGCTACGCACCTCGGTGCGTCAAATGTTCCGGCCCCCACCTCGCCAAAGAGTGCACCAAACCCCGCGAAGTTGACCCCAAGTGCGCTAACTGTGGTGGTACCCACACCGCAAATTATACTCAATGCCCGTCCCTAATCTCCGAAAAAGAAACCCGTCGCCTAAAACGGCCTAACACTTCTAATCCCCCCACCCCCAAATCCGCTTTCCCATCTATTCCAACAATCCCCCGTCCCGCCCCTTATTATATATAACCTTATATATAATATATTAAGTTATATACCTTATAACCTATACATGTACATAATATGATTCCTGTCTGAATAAAGATACTATATACAGTTTACGGAACCAATCTTTGTAATTGTTAACCCGTAACAATATATATATATATATATATTGTACACAATACGAGAACTATTATAATAAAAATAAAGATATCTTAAAACTACTGATATTATTTCAAATAAAAATATATATATATCAACAGAATTTGCTTCTTTCAAGAATGTACATTAGATGTTGACAATAATTGTATATATTTTGTTAAACTATTTTTGAAACAGGATAATTTTGGATCATTGTGAAATAAACGCAAACTTTAAAATTATTTTGTAACAAATATTATTTTTATAAAGTCTGTAGTTTTATTTAAGGAGAAATAATAGAGCTATATTTTTTTATTTTAAATATCATGGTATTATTATACTACACCACTTAACTAAGTTATTTATATATCTCAACGTTATAATCCGTTATAAAACGGATTTCTTTAAAGTATTTAAATACAAGTATATTGTCAAAAATGCTTCTAAAAAGTATTCAAAATACTTAAAAAATTGTATTTGAAATACCATAAAAATACTTTAAAAAATATTTAAATGCTAGTATCCAAATACTTGTATTTTAATACTTTACAAGACTGCGAACCTGTGGGAGGATAAGGGCATCCCCCCCCAGGGCCGTATACCGTATAATTGGACGCCAGTGGGCTGCTCCGGGTTTTCGAACGGGGGTCGTAGAGTTAACTCTGATTTCTTGAACGATACGTAATTGACTATAGTTGACTTTAATAACTCGAATTGAGTTTTCGAACGACAAATATATAATAATGTCGTTCGTACGGAGTTCTGGTATAGGCAATTTAAAATACAGCTTCTTAACAGTAAAACAGAATAGATCGAACGAATGTTGAGAACCATTGGTTTCTGATATTTTAAATTACATCGTTTTACGTTTCGCGAAATTACTTTCTGTGTTTTTCATCATTCCATCGAATTATTTTCCGCACAATTACGGCCTTCCACTACAGCGCCACGAATTACGTCATAGGTATGTGTTTAATCAGGACCAATACAAGTACATAACGACGATATTCGTTTTACATTTATTTACTTAGGTACAGTGGTGTAATGGAGGATATACGGCATTTACCCATAACTCTGAAATTCTAAAATGCGTATAGGGAAAAAAATAAAACGTATATATCATATTGCCATTTGAAATAATACTTAATATTATATTACATAGGTAATACTTTTAGTGTATTTTTTTTTTTTTTTTTTAATACATTTGTTTGTGATTATAGTTTCTATGATTACAAATTTATTCTAATTATAAAACAGATACCTAGGTAAATATCGCAATAAGTTTTAAAAAAGAAGTATTAATAAGTATCCAGCCGTATCTATATTTTCACACTAATATTCATTATGTCACGAAATTATAACGAACGTTACGGTACTTTTTTCTTGTACGTTTTGATACCCCTAACCCTATGAACCGTTGAGTGATAAGTGGATGCCACATGCCCAACTTTTAAAGGGTTATGTACTTATGTACAAATTAATTTCACCTCAGAATGTTTTTCACTAATCACGGGTCAACTGATGAGCTGCAAATTAAAACAAAAAATGGTAATTAGTTGCAATTAAATTGCAATTTTCGATCCCATTTTAACTGTCTGAAATCTTCAAGATAATGTGGTAGGAGCCAACTTCACGATCGTCTCCGAAATGTCTTAAATCTCTATGATTGGATGAATTGGATATTGTAATTAAAACCACCTTAAGAACCATTTTGGTAGACATACATTTACTATTGAAAATCATCGGTGTGACATAACTTAATGACCAACTTTATTGCTACATTTGACTAAATAGAAACCGACAAAATGTTGTTGTTCCAGCACAGATCTGCACTATCAACAAAAAAGGTCCAAAAAGAGACAGAAAATAACCGTTATTCAAATCTATTATTTGTTTAAAATTGGAATTTTGTTTTACTATAAAAGTTAATTGTTATACATCATTGTTAATTGATTGTACAATGTGTGTGGACGAAGCTCCACACCTATTTTATATTGTGAAATTAAAGCGTATACCTAAAACATTATTAATGACTTCAAAGAATCGCACAATATTTTATATTATACATTAAAAAAAAAATGTTATTGCGTATTCGTAATATTATATCTACGTCCTACATATCATTATACCTATATAAGGGTGGTCATTCGGGTTACCGGTACAGACAGTTCATCCAGATAAGATGCACGTTGATTTCATCAAGTGTTTGTCATCATAGGTGTAACGTCCGGCTTGGTTTGAGACCAGCTCTCACCTGCAAAGCCCCTGGCCTCTAAGTAATGTATCAAGCGCGGCCGCAGTGCATGGCATGCGACTCCCAACAGTCCCAACGCAACCACGTAGGACACCCTCAACCCCGTACCGTAACACAGTTCACCGTCAGTTAGACGTAAAAATTGCGCCATCAATCTCCCTGCAAAGAATCCTCGCTACCACCATGGCCAAAGGCAACAAGCGTCCTCCTCCCCCGAAATCACCCAACGGTAACAACCGTTCAACCTCAGGAAGTCCCTCATTGGCCAAAACTAAAAAACTCGACGCTCTTGATTCTATCGCCAACTCTCTGACCTTTTCCCGCTCAATTTCTCCGTCAAATTTCTCTACTTCTTCCTCAACTCTCCGCTCAGATTCCCTCACAAACTCAATCACCATCGACGACCGCCCGAAACCTAGAATTCCGCCCATCTTCATACAAAGCTCCGCCTGGCGGTAAGGAGCAACAAACTAATGACTACCCTTTCTGAATCCGCTCTCCAAGCTAAATCACACATTGGTTCCTCGATTAAACTGCAATTGAAGTCTTTCATATCATCTAACGCTTCCTAACTGTTTCCAAGGCAGAATTCCACGCTGTTCCCCTCCCCAAGGACAGAGTACTCAAAATAATTATTAAAGGCCTACCCAATGACATCACCGAATCTAAAATCTCCGACGAACTTGTTGCTAAAGGTTATGATGTTAAAAGTACGCGTCAAACTCCGTACTTAAATTCCCAATTCACCTTATCACCCTCACATCTAATCCCAAAAATAAATAGATATTTAACGAGACCCCTCTCTTCTATATCTCAATATATAGTCGAATCCTATAGGACCAATAAACCTGCCCAGTGCTTTGCTTGCCAACATTTCGGGCCACTCGAGCATGACACGTAAATTGTATGTGTATTGTGTTGTATGTATTATACATTGTACTGTGGCTACGCTCCTCAGTGCGTAAAATGCTCCGGCCCACATATAGCAAAGGACTGTTCCAAACCCCGTGAAGTTGACCCAAAGTGTGAGAACTATGACGGTATCCACACGGTCAACTACACAAAATGCCCAGCCCTTTGTGCTCGGCCTTAGTTAAAGTTCTCATCCTTTATTTAGTGTAATTATTTTTTTTTTATGATCATTTTTTATTAAACTGTGTTCGGAAAGCCACAAGTAGTTTTTGAAAAAATATCGAGATTACACAACAAAAAGTTGTGATACGGACTATTTTTAAAATTTATCTTAACATTTTTTAATTGTTAAATTTTTATTATTCAAAAAAATTCTAAATAATTGCCTATTCAGAACCCCTTAAAAATGGATGGTAAGCGTATATAATATAAGTATTATATTTTGGTTATTATTATGTCAGCGTGGCCATTTTTAGGGGTTCTATCTAGGCAATTTTTAGAAAATTTTAAGAAAAATGAAAATCTTACAATTGAAAAAATTTATATACATATTTAAAATGACTAATAAATTGGTTCCATTACTATATAATTTTTTTGTTATGGTTGTTTTTTATGAATTATTAAAATAATTTTATTGAAAATATTATTTTTGTATTTCTCATTTATAACAATTTACAAATATCTTAGAAATATGAAAAAAAAAAAAAATTATAAAAACAAAATTATCTAGTGCCTTACGGAGCCGTTTTTTGATATGTGTATTTAAACATATTTTATGAATTGTTAAAAACTCAACATTTTTAATTTTTTGAAATAACTATAACTCTTAAAAAAATAAAATATCCTAAAAAAGCTCCATAAAACACTAGATAATGTTGTTATCTATAATTTGTTTTTTATTTTATATTTCTAAGACATTTGTAAATTGTTAAAAATGAGAAATGCTAACATGAGTTTTTCATTGAAAATTATTTACGCTGACATCTCTAGAGTAAGTAATGAAAAATATAAATATGTTTTCAAAATTATTAAATTTATTAAATTATTCAAAACTAGCTTAAGTGCAACACCTGTCGGGTGCAACTCCTTGTAAATGCAACTCCTTTTATATGAGATTATTTGTAAGTTCAACACCATTTGAGTGAGGAATCTTAAGTTTAAAACTCCGATTGAGGGTGACACCTTGTAAGTGTAACTTTTATTGAGTACAACACCTCATTAAAATAATTACTTTTGCAAATCGTATACATATCGGTTTATGTATTTTATCCGAAATAATACTGTTGATTAATTAATTTTAAAAATATTCCGCCTACGGCGGACACTGGCGTTCGCTTCCTAGAAGATAGTCGTTCACTCCTAAAGTGTAAACTGTTGAAAAAATAAGTAATCCAAAAATTGATCGAACTTACTATTCTCGGATTTTTATAAGAACACGAACCTCGCTTCACTCGGTTCTCGCTCGAGTGTAACTGGTTTTACACAACCTCAATATAAATTTGATTAAAATTTTGAGAAATATTTACCGTTAAATATAATATTGGTATAAAATAAAATAAAAAAAGTATAATATAATATAGTAGGTATACTTACTTCGCATATATGAGAAGTCGCTCGGACTTTTCGTTCTCAAAACGAAGTTGTTTTTATACAACCATTATCGTTAGGTAAATTTGTTCGAACGTCCGATTAAACATCGTATAATATATGATAAAAGTTTGCCCGAACGTATCAATATAAATTAATTTCAAATTGTGAAAAATACTAAGGAAGTTCTACGATTTTAAATTCATTACTATGAGATATAAAAACTATAGTACCTATATAGGTACCTATTCTATGAATCAGCGCGACAAACTTAAATACTTAATACGGACTTTTCACAGAATATTATATAACGTTTAATTAAATGAAATAAAATAGATAAGTAGGTACAAAATTTAATTCAAACAAACGAAAAAAAAATATAAATAAAATGACAAAAAATAACAGTAGGTATAATATGTAATATGTTATTATTATTATTATTATTATGATTGAATTACTGAATATGTAATAAACATCTTTGGACCATAAGTTCTATCAAAACCCACCAAAAAGTTACAATGAGATTTAATTATTATCGTAGTTATCAGTGTTCTTAGGAACTTGTAAAAAAAAGAAGTGTGTATCGTTTAATAATAATAATACAAATATTATGTACGTACCTCATTTGCTTTTTGAGTTTAATTCAAAATTAAAAAAAAAAAAAGATATAATAAATATAATATAATTCTTAATAACACGAAAAAAAAATCAGTTACTATTGTCTAATAATATTAATTGTGATAACAACAGTGAAAACTGGATAAAAAAAAAATGCAAAAAGCACCGGAAGATCAATTATACGTAAATCGACCCCCTTCACCTGCTCACCTACTTAATGAGAATGGAACCTGAGACCCTACGAATGATAACACCTACACCTAACTACTACCCTACTACATCGATATGGGTTACGTACCATATTTCTATCTTATAAGTACCGCAATCGGCGTAACAAAGCGGTTGGCGGGAAATCCTGTTCGTTCCAGTACCGACCGTACGGGGACGAAAACGATTGGGAAGACGTCCGGTCATGGGTTAACGAAGCCGCGAAAAATAATCACGCCATCGGCGTGACACGAAAACGTGCCGGAAAGCGGATTAACGCGAATCGTGGATACGGCGCGGGAGAACGTCGTGTGAAAAGAGACGGCGCGGGAGAAATGTCCCGCGGTGATAACGAACGGCGAGTCGCCGAGTCGAGAAATTTGTTTTTCTTCCAGGCGTCGAAAGCTCGGAGAAAAGTCGAAAAAGCGGAGGAACGAAAGGCGTAAAAATTCCGAAACGACCGGAGAACGGTTTTAAAACGGCAACGGCAGAGGAACGCACTTCGAGCGGCGTCGGAAACGGTCCGGGGAATTAAATTTCTTAAAGAGGTTTTTCTCATGGAAAAAACGGTGGAGAAAAAGTTAGCGTTTTATATAATAGAGGATTATACACTTACATATATACATATAAATTTACATGTACATATACATACACACACACACACACACACACACACACACATATATAATATGTATATGTATTATATAGAGTATATGTCGTGAATATTAATGAGTCAACAGTTTTGTGGCTGAGGGGCGAGGGGTCGACGGATAAACGCGACTAAATACCGTGACACGCGTCGTGCCGGTCGGATACGCCGGATAATTCTATTCAATTAACGTAACGCGATCGAAATCGCGACTAAATAATAACAATAATTTTGTATCCACGATCAAATTTTTCATATACGTGTAAAACCGCTAAAAATGACGTGGTTTTTTTTTTAGATTTTTTTTTTTTTAGATTCTGAGCGAAACGAAGAATGTATTACGATGGTGCGTTTTAATTTTAATTTTTTCATGTCTGTAGGTACCCGAAATTTCTATAAGAAGAAGTGCTCCGATCGTTACACGTAACACCGTTGTCTGGTAGATACATAGGCGCGCAACTAGAGCTCTATTTATGGGCGGGCTAAATTTTAATAATATCAGCGACTCGTCGGGGCTACGCCCTCACATCACATCGATAATCAACATTAACATATTTATATTTATATTGCCTAGAAGTCGTGTTACCTTTAGTGGTTAATAGTTGCATTAAAATTAGAATATTTTCATTTACAGACTATAGGTACCCAAAATAAATTTGAATAAAAATTATGTAAATATATAATCGATAAAATGTACAGTTCTAGCTATTAAATGTTTATTACAAAGCCTAGTTAAATGAAGATTATTTTTCTGTCCTTTTCTGTAAATTTTTTTACAATGTCATTGACATTTAACTTTTAGTTATACCTATCTCTTTCTATATTTAAAATAGATAAAAATGTAAAGCGATCTTGTGCCGTGAAGGATCTCAGCCAATTTTTTATTCGTCTCGTTGAAGAGAATGATCTTTCACAAGTGGCTGAACTTATGGGAATAGAATATAGATAAAGCCACTTGTAACAATTTAAAAAGGCTTGGATATGTTTGTTTTTCGACAACTTCTTTGACATCATTCAAATTGAAATCTTTTTTTATACTCTTCAAAAGATTAAGTACCACTTTTATTTCTGCTTGTAAGGTACTCTTTGAAATGTGTATTAAATCCTATAATTAGTATAATATTAATTAGTTATTTATCATTATTCTCTTATACAATTTATTTATATACATATTACCAAATTACCTTATAATGATCAATTAATTTCATTGAATCGATTGTATCTAATTTACAGAATGAGTCAACCGAATTAGCCATAGCCAAACTTCCATCAGAAACCAATCAGATTTAAGATTGGGAACTACGTTATCCATAATAGATAAACATGTTATACCAGACTCTGGTAGCAAATTTATCTATACTCTATTCAAAATGAGATCAGTATTCGGCGGTGACGTGTTTTTGTTGGCATCGGTCATATGACGTCAACCGGTTCCCCACCAAATCAACCAGGACGTACGAAATAATACACTGCATCGTCACCGACTAGGCACAATGCATTTAAAATGATGTGTTTACTTTAGTTGTCAATACTATAATGATACGAAGCTTCCGTAAACGGTTGCGCGCGAGACAAAAGCACGGAACGAAGTCACGCCCCTGCGCACAAGTTGGCTACTGATCTCATTTTGAATAGAGTATAAAGTGCTTTGAAATGCTCTGAAGAGGTCATTTTTGGATTTTTCAAGATTTTTTTCGATAAATGCGTAAGGAAAAAACTATCAAAAAATGAGCATAAAAGTTGGTAAACGCGATTGTGGTAAAATTCTTCATAAATTCGAAAATATCGATGCTAGAGACTTGAGATTTTCACCACAAACGTATATATACGTAAAACACGAATATATAAAAATATTTTTGAAAGATGTTTTCCCAATATTAGGCTATTTTTAACAATATTCAAACTTGAGACATTTAATTCGTAATTGGCTTAATTTTAGTTTTCTATACTTGAAAATTTAATACAGTGTTAAAAGTAGTCCATTCTAGCTATATACAAAAAATTTAAAAAATCGGCATGTACAATATTTTCTAATAGCCAATTCAATTTTTTATTGAATAACCGTCTAAATTTTTCGACATTTCGGTATGAAATATGTTCAAATTTCGGGGAAATAATAGATCTATAAACTTATAATTTTCATTAAATACGTATTGTTATAATACGTATAAGTACATTATGAAGACAAAAAATTTTCGACATTTTTTTCCAATTTTGGGCTATTTATAGAAGGTTTCAATTTTGAGACATTTAATTTATAATAGTTTTAATTTTAGGTTTAAAGACCTGAAAATGCATTACAGTATTAAATTTACTTCATTCAATATACATATAAAATATTTAAAAAGGTACAATAATATTTAATATCTATTTCATTTTTTTTTTGAAAATATGTTTTATTTAGGTATGAATTGTATTCGAATTTTCGGGAAGTAATAGATCTATAAACTTGAAGTTTTCACCAAAAACGCATGTAAATACATTATGAAGGCAAACATTATTTTGAACATTTTCACTCATTTTTGGACTACTAATACCAATTTTTAATTTTGAAACATTTAGTTTACACTTGGTATATTTTTTCTACTTTACAATAGAATTCTATGTTTATAATTATATCATTTTGAAATTTAGTGATTTTACCATATTTCTTTAATCAGTTAATTATTTATATTTCTTAATAGTTCTATGTAGTCTAATGTGAGCCAACGGCGTTTTCGTAAGCGATGTCCTTTGCTTTCAAATAATTTTTTGCTCTTTTTTTCTTTTTGTTTTATTATAATAATATATAGTCTTATCATATTATTATATATTATTGGTATAACCTACAGTAATATTCCTTTGCTCACAATCGTTTTTTTTTTCGTTCTTTTTAGAAAGAAATGATATATCATGGTTTTCAAATTAAATATATTCGTTATCTAAATTCTACCCAATGTGCGAAGTACTTTCCGCCTTTTTTTTTTTAAAAAAAATACAGGAAAAATTTTCCCGATTGTATATAATAATTATATACGTTGGTTAGATGCGGGTTCTATACAAAGTTGATATTTTTTTCTTTTTAACACTTTCTAGAATATTACGCAAATAATTATTATTATGATGTGCTCAAAATTATAATTTATTAACTTTAACTCTAAAATAAAATTTAATCTTTTGTAATTATTACCTAATACTAACTTGGTCACTGCACATTGAAATTTCGTCACTTGCATGGGTCTATCTGCAGATCCCAATACTGTTTTTGGCCAAGCATGCGCCATTTAATACTGTTAGGTATTACTTTTTTTTACATTTTATAAACCGTCTTTTATATATATGTTATATACAAACACCTCATTTAAACAAAATTGTGATTTTACAAACTTGACAATTTAAAAATAAATAATAAATTTAATAACGCTCAAACAACAATAATAACAGATACTTGTACGTTCAAACGGTAATAGGAAAAAATGCACTGTTATCTAAAAATCATATGACAAAATAACAAACTTTTATTTAAGAAGACACTACCTACACACTCAACTTTTAAGGGGTTCTGTGTAGGCAATTTTTATGAAATTTCAAGAAAAATTAAAATCCAGTCATTTATAAATATTTCGATATATTGTAATATTATATGCTATATATAAATAGTAATGTGCCAATACCATATTTTATTGTTGTGTAATCACGGTATTTTTAAAAAAATATGTCTACTTAGATTGCAAATAAATGATTCCAGATTAATTTTAGAGCCATAATACTTATTATTAAAATTAAAGAAATCAATATATTCAAGTGCACCTCAGAGCTGTTTTTCAATATTCCAAATATGATGTGCAATATATTGCTTACAATTGAACAATTTTTTTATGCATATTTTCCCAATTGTAACTCTTTTGGAAAAAAAAAACTCTGTAGTGCACTCTAAAATATTATGTTCTTTAATTTTGATGATGGGCAATTTGGCTCTAAATTTACTCTGATCAAAATGATATGCAATCTAGTAAGCGTGGTTTAAGGTACCAAAAATTACCTTTTTAGCGTCCTCTTAATAAGCTTACTGATAAGTCAACTTTTAAATTAAAAAAAATTAACAGAAAATAAAACAATATAAATTACTTATAAAAACAAAAAAAAAACTGTACACACATTTAGTGGCGACGGGGTTTCCGATTAAATAACGTATGTTACCAATAAATAAGATAAAAGTGTGGTCAATAGTGAAACATGTAATTTACTTATATTAAAAAGGTATACGAACATTAAATCTGTTATAATAATGAAAAATGCATTTTTAGAACTCTAAAATTTTAATGGATATAGATCTCGCGCGACCAAGGTTAAGAGTTAAATGTTCAGTAACAATTTTTTTCTAATTGCCGCTATATTTATTTGGTATTTTAATTTTAGTCCCGTTTCCATTTCCATTACTTTTAATTTTGTCAATTTCCGAAATCCGTTAATTGCTATAAATCTTTTCGTAATTATAATTTTTAATAATTATAATTATATAATATAAGATTATAGATAAGTTGTGAAAAACTTTATATTTTTTTAAATTTAGACAATTAAAATTCAAATTCAAATTAAATGGAAAATTCTATGTTATGTTAACGCGTAAAAGAATTAAATTATGTTTTCGGTGTTGTCTATGAAGTTAGAAAGTTAAAATTAACTTAACTTTAACTTTCAACTGTTCAAATTAGTAAATTGGTGACTATCTCCTCTAACCAAGCGTAGTGGCGAAAGCGGCGTTGAATATTTTGGATTGACCAAATATATTACTTTGTAATCATCAGATTAGGTACAACATATGTTAAACACACATTAATAATATCAAACAGATTTCTATAAAAATAAATAAATTCATTTTAAATGCATAAAAATATAATATTTTAATTAATGAGTTGTTTAATTGTATAGTTGATATTTGAAGACAAAGTTGTTTAATCTGATGGATATCTATATGAAGTTTGAAGATCATGATGTTCATCTTTCAAAAGAATTTTCACAACCCTTAAAATTATTCCTATAGGTATCATATTATCCCTAACGTTCTACTCAGAATTTAAAATATATTATTATAAGTTCTAATATATTTCGTCATATGAAAATAATTCAGCCATCTGAAACAGTTATACCAAATGCCAGAAGTTGAAATCTTGAAGTTTTTTAGATTCGGTTTTTCGGGTTCTATAAACAAAATAAGGATTATAAATAAGATAAGATTAGACAAAATTAGTTCAGGTAATGATTAGAAATTTTTTTTTTAAATCGGATTCAAAGTTCCAGCGAGTTTCATTAAAGCCCGGTTTTTTTAACGTCAACTTATTTGCAGGATAGCTATCTGTCGAATATATTTATCCGAGAGATAAAGTTCCAAATAAAGTGATTTGTTTTTTAATGCAAATTTATCTATGAGATAGCTATTCGAAGAATAAAGATAATTGGTGATACTGTAGTGACACTGATAAGTGTTAGTAATAGTGGACTGTGAAACAAGTTGTATAAATTAATTTCATTGCAATAGGTCGATGATATTTACTTTTGTTTGATAAGTAATTGCAGTTATTAATAAGTGATTAAAAAAGTTAAAATTTCATTTTTTACGTTTTTATTGTTCTTAATTGTCTTTCTATTTTAAAATTAAAGTACCTGTACCTATACGCATTATGTCGCAAAAGAAAACTCTTCGTATATTGATTTTTTCAATGTTAAAAAGATAATTATATTTCTTTATTGTAGCTTAGAGATCCTACAAGTTTAAAATTTAAGTATGAAGCAGTGAAAAATCTATTAAAAGGCAATAAAAGTAATTTTTTTAAAACTGGTAGTGGACCCTCCGACCAACAGTATGCGAAAGTTATGATCATCCCATTTCATCATATTATGGTCAATTCTCGTATGTACCGTATAAAAACGGCGATGGTGGTTCAAAAATTCAATAACTTCAAAATCGTCATCGTCTTCGAATAATAAATCTATTTTAAATAAAATCTTGACACGATAGTTATAACGCTTATTACAAAACATACAGCCTAATTCGTAAACGAAAAACTGTAATACATATCGAAAATCGAAAATTCATAATTCATTATAATAACGAATTAATGTGTATACCTACCTACCTATACATATTTGTTATCAACACAGTTATCCGTCAGGTAAATCTTTAATTCAGTGGAAAAAGTATCGGATAACTATTTTATTATTTATCTGCTGGATAAGTGCTATCTGGACATTGAAAAGCCGATAATAATTGATTTTTCCTTATCTGTCGAATAACTCATGTTATCTAGCGAATAAATTCAATTGAAAAACCAGGCCTAAATACAATATTTAATTAAGTTTTAAATTGTATAATATTAAAGGGTTAAAGGGTTTTGGTTTCCATAGAAGTACTTTAAATATAAAAATATAAAAACATTGTAGATTTCAGTTTTGGTTCTGTTAGTGTTATTACTGGTTCCAAAATAGGTTATTTTTATTAGACCGGTAAACTCATTCATCCACCGTATAGGCTGCTGTTAGGAGCTTACGATAAAATATTAACTCGATTGTTAATTTTTGCCACTGATTTTAATTGAATAAATGTAAGTATTTGTTATTGTGAACGTCATTGTACTGGATAATAATTTCGAGTTGGCTTGCTTAAAATATTCATCGGAATACATTATATAATAGATATGCAGAGTACATAGTATATTGTATTACAGCCGGTATATGCTTATGATTTAAGTTAATGAAAAAAGCACGAAAAAGCGTTCAATCTCTCCTGTTAACGCATATACTTATGTACGCTATACACACACCCCCAAGTCAACTACTTCTATCTCTCTCCGTAGAATAATATATAACTGCTATAATATATAATAACAATACACTTTTAAGAATTAACATTGACAATCTCGCAATCCTCAACAGAAATTACCAACTTGTTTGTATAAGGGTCGCTGTTAATGTATATCATGTGAAGGCCTTGTGATAAAAATGAATAATTACGCATTGTTATATATATCCGGTATAAAACTTCTACCTACTCTGCAGCAGAATATGCTTTATTGTGATATGGAACTCTTTATTATTATTATTATTATAATGATGATGTGACTATAGAATACAATAGAAGATACCGCAAGGTTTCAATGATTTTGCCCTCCAGCTTACTTATCGTCATAGTATTATAGCACTTGGTGAAATAAAAATTAAATGAAATACGCGTTGCGATGTGGGGTTATTATTTTTGACCATTGTTATAATAGCTACCGGCCATATATAGTAAATACGAATATATTATTATGTACATGGGGTGATACACTGTTGGAAACAAAAGGGTCAACTTTGACAAACTCCATACTGCAGGAGAGGGAAAATTACGTGCAAAGGGTGAATGTCAAAGGGAAGAAACTATGTATTTTTGGGAGGAAAAACCCGTCATATTCACACTTGTATAGTATATGATTGATGTTATATCTATTATACACTAGAATTGTTATAATTAATATATGTGAAAATTTAATTGGAAATACGTGTAAAGATTTTTTTAAAAATGCGTTTTATTTTTTATTTTCAGATATATAGAATGAAAGTAAGTCGACCGAAGGTAAACTTAGAATGATAATATCCAGACACTTCAAATGCTTCAAATAACGACTATGACGTCGTGATCGTGGACGACGAACAATGGTAGTGGTCATAAATGTCATCGTAGTTTCTTTGCTGTCGGTCGTCGTAGCGAAAGTCCAGGAAAAATGCGATTTGGTGTTACCTAGAAATGGCTCGCACGACGTCTACTGTAACGTCATACCGTATGAAATTGACTTGAGTCACGTGAGTGGTATAACCAAATTGGACATGTCAAAGAATAATTTAAACGGCGTTTATATCACTAGCCGTACGAACATCGTGTTGACTACATTGGATTTGTCGGGAAATAGTATGGAGAATCCTTGCCACGTAGTTACTAGCGACACGGTGAGAGTCGATTCTATGGTATTGTCGTACAATAAAATAAGACATTTCTCCACGTGTTCGACTGCAAAAAACCTAACGTTAAGTTGGAATCATATCAAATCGTTGAACAAAACCGACATGGTGAACGCGTCTTCTCTGGAGATTTTGGATCTCGGAAATAATTTCATCCTGTGGATAGAAAACGACACGTTTGTCGGGATGCCGGATCTCCAGTGGTTGGACTTGAGAGGTAATGCACTGGGGAGCATATCGGAAAAGACATTGCCGAGCACTACTTTACGATATCTCGACATATCGGAAAATAAGGATCTCGATTGGTCAACGGTATTTCAGCCATTCGAGAATCTCATAAAGCTGAGCATCGCCCGAAACGCGGAATTAGCACCGGTTGTTTTGGGTTCTGGTCCGAGGCTTCAGGCGTTGGATATGTCATACACCAATCTCACGGCAGTTCCAGTAACGCCAGCTCCACTTTTGGGATCGCTAATCTTGAGTGGTAACGCGATAAGAGTGGTAAACAGTGGTGACCTAGACGGGTTTCCGCTACTCCGTTTTCTCAACATTAGCGACAATCAAGTCAGCACTGTCGAAGACGATGCGTTTGGTCGGCTCGATTTGTTGACCGTACTGGATTTGAACGGTAACTTATTGGAAACGGTGCCAAAAAGCCTACCGGGAAGTCTAGAAGCGTTAATACTAGAAAATAATAATATTCAAAACTTAGAAGCGGAAGACTTTGAGAACTGCAAACGGCTGAAGACGTTGAATGTCCGGCGAAATAACATCCGGCACGTACAGGATTTCAGTTTCACGGCTCTATTGTTTCTCGACGTTTTGGATTTATCTGAAAATCCCATCGAAATGATCACAAGAGAGATGCTATCGGGCCCCGTGAGATTGAAAGTCTTGAAGCTGGAACGGATGACGTCACCGGAAACGCCGACGTTTCCGTTTACCGATACCCGGTACTTGAACCGAATCCAATTGGCGCACAGCAAACATCTGGCCACGATTTTGTTAAATGACAGTGCCGTATTGTCGTCGATGTTCCAGCTGGAGCATTTAGACCTGACGGGATGTGGAGTGCACACTCTGCCCAGCGGATTGCCGTACTACATGCCCAAAATGAAATCGTTGACGTTGAACGAGCTCCGGTGCCGTTCCCATTCATGGCTCAGGGACTGGCTGTGCGACATCCACTGGGCGCAAGAATACGGTCAAGACTACATGCCGAGCGAAACAGAGCTCCGGATCAGAAACTATCGGCCCGGAAAACTAGAGTCCTCGGCGGAGAGCGTGTGGTGCGTGCGGGACGATGGAAAGGTCCAACAGGTGTTCGACATGCAATATTGCGCCACAATAACCACGACCGCCGCCTATAGAGTTTTCCCCACCTCTACACCGGAACAAGCGGCAGTGTACGCGCGATTGAGGGCGAAAGACGATTCGAAAAGTTCACCGGCCATGGTAAAAACCACTCATCCCGGTATGATTGCGTTCGCGTGCGTTATGTTACTGTTTGTGTTGCTGGCGATCGGCACGGTCTGGATTGGAGTACGTGGCGATACACTGCGGAGATTGCGCTGTAGACGGCAAAACACGGTGGACGTGGACTACCAAAGTATCGAAATCAAGAGTTTGGAGAGTCTAAACCACGTGGAAAGGTGGTAAAATTAAGTCTGATGTATAAACTATTCATATATATAAATTATACAATCGATATAAAGTTGTTATTATTTTTTCGTTTTACCGTGACTTTTTAAATGTTCCGAGACCAGAGCTGACATCGCGCAGCTTAACGAAAAAATCGTTTAAAAAAATTTAAAAATTTAAAAATTTTGCAACGTACGTAAACGATTATTTTGTAGAGAATACATTTTGTTAAAATATCAGTGTAGTAGCCGGTAGGTATAATACCTATGTATACATGCAATAATTTACGGCGTTATATTTTTCTATAATCTCAAGATACAAACACAGTTTAATTTGCGATGCTGCCATAAATTATTTTGTAAATCAAATACTGTACAGGTTATTATAAGTTACTTTGAATTAAAAATTATTGTACGAATTTGCTACGCTGCTAACATTATGTTGTTACAGAGTGTTCCGTTCCGAAATCATATTTCAGGAGTTTATACTAACAATCAACATGTCACATGGCTATTTAAAACTCAACGATAAAGTAAAAAAGACATTTTATTTTTAAAAAATCCTAAAATTTGTGGAAATGGTAATTAAGCAATAAAAATTCAATTAAATTATTAAAAGTTCCGAAAACTAAAAATAAACTACGAGTATATTACTTATGATTCGGTGTGAAATTATCAACTTAATACTATTGGGCAAAGTAATATTTTGAGTTTTGAGACCAACCTGAATGACAAAAGGTGACTACTACACTGCTGAAATAATAAGAACCCTATTTTTAAGGTGAGAATTTTTCTCCAAACAACGAGATATAATATATATTTTCTCAAAGTCGTTATTTTTGGAGCTAAAAGTCAAAGCGTTTAATTTTTTGAGATATTTTAGTTGGACCTTTAGATTCCCGAACACCTGTTCCGTATTCGTGTGGTTTCGGAACGAAAAACCCTATAGGTACGTACCGGCTCATTTTAAATACACCGATCTAGATTTGACATAAAGTATTATTATTTCTAATCAACCGAAATTTTCTACGACTATAATAATACATGTTATAAATAGAAATCTTATAATGTTTACTATTGTAGTCCCGACTTTGTAAATATAATGAATGTAAGTAGATATTATATATTAAACGTGAACAAATTATTGTCGTTACTATATTTTTTTTTTAATCTTTATTATTTCGTTCCTTATTATAGTATGTATATATCTTGAACTTTTAGAAAAACGAGCAGACACCAACTTACTGCAGCGTTATATTTGCGAGGGGTAGGAGGAGATGTTATTTGCTCACAGCTCTGATATTCTATATATATATTATGTATATTATATATTTTCAAGTTCCGCGTCTTTTTTCGCTTTACTGCTAATGATAAAAAAGTGTTACAGTGCGGTTTCCTCTGCGTTGAGTAATTGATGACAACTACCGGGGCCAGTTGGCGTTGATTTATGGAACTTTTCCATGGTCTGATTATTTCATGTCTCCTGCCCGTATTCTTTTTCTGAAGGAAAGCGGACAAAATGTGTATATATATATATATATATATGAAATATGGAAAAAAAATATACGAAATATATATACACGCGTACTACAATAATACGCAAGTTAGCACAATACAACATCGTATCCAGGTCACGTAGAAGCAGGGAAATTGTCGGTCTTAGCTTTAGCCGCAGATAGAAAATTCATTTCTATTTTTTTCCCCGTATTTATCTCAGACATCATAAAACATTTTTTGTTGTCGCCCGTCGAACACACAAAATAAAAATGTGAGATTTTTAATTTGAAAAAAAAACGTTAAAAATGCAGTTCTTTTCGATAAAACACATAGTTAGCCAATATAATTGTTATTTTTACAGTTACGCTTTAGATGTTATCATTACAAAAAAAAAAAAAATAAAAAAAATAGTGATTATGGTAATGGTTTTATTTATCTGGACAGCATTTAAACGATAGAACACAAGGCTTTGATTTATTTGGGTTATGGTTATAAATTATTTGTTAATTTATATTATATATATATATTAAGTTATAATTAATTGTTAGTGTTTTTTTTAATAAATTTAACCTAAAATTAAAATAATATAATTTTAGATTCTGAACGTGGTGAGGAATGTATCTATTGATTTGATGAAAATGTGTTTTTCTAAAAGTTTTTTTTTTTTTAATTTTTTTTTTTTTGGTACAGTGGTTTTTGTTAGGAAATTAGTTCGTTGGCCCTTTATAGAGGTCATTTTTTGATTTTCTAATTCGAAAAACTTCCCTTTATAAGGGAAATAACATGCTAAGTAGTTATAAATTAGGAAATAATAAATAAACTAGTCAAGGTTACCGATTATATAGGTGATCTCAGATATATAATATTCATAACTGTAAAATGACCGAAAACTAAATGTCAGAAAGTTAAAATTTACACCAAATATTTGTATGTTAACGACGTATTTTTTTATTAGCGATGTAATTGCTAATAGTCTTATTCACGTTATGTACACCGAAGCGTCATTCAGAACCGTTTTATCGAAAGGAATGATTTATCATTGTTTTTAAAATCAATGTATCCACCACTAGTATCCTACCCAAAGAGCGAAGGCTTTCCATCCCTACTTACTGGCTTTTTATCGTTATACTCAATATTATCATATAATATTATAGTATTACATCCAAAGCAGTATATGTATGGATTATTTTCTGGGAGGTTCCAAAATATATTTTATAATTTAATTTATATTATATGTAGGTATATTCAATTTTTTTTTAACGTATTAAAATATATTTATATTGACTGAATGTTCGGACTTCCTCACAGATTCGGCTTTGATTACATCAATGTACAAACTATAAAGTAAAATATTTATATATTCTTAATATATACTTGTATAGGTACTCTAAAAATTTAATTTGGTTAAATGTTGAAAAATCAATAGATATTCATATTTGTAGGTAACCAATAGTTATCATTTATCAGAGTCAATATAATTTTACAAAACAATAAAAGTCTAAACCAGTTATAGCATTAATAAACAATTTTATATTAACATTCCTAAAAACAGAAATGGAAATAACTAAAAACAAATACCAAAACCCATCCCCCCACGTAAACAATGATTAAAAATTTTCTGGAAAACGGTGTTTTCGGGTAACTTTTAAAATTGTCAGTGTTATAGTTAATATCCTTTAAGAAATGTTATTATTATTTCCTCATAAAAAAAAAACAATAGACGTTTATTTATTATTTTTTTTAAATATGGTTAATTATGGTTAGCCGGAAAAATTGTATTTCGGTTAGTTACGGTTACGTTCATAAACAATGTTCAATAATATAACTAAAGGACCATCCAAATCAAACAATGTATTTTTTTTTATTACGTATTATTATCAGTGTTTAGCCAAGGATCCAGATAAATAAAATGTTATCTACATAAAGATAAAGATAAATCATAATAATATTATCTAGATAAAGATGAAGATAACTAAATAATTTTTATCTAGATAAAGATAAATAAAAATATCTAAATAAATGTAAAAATTAAAGAAATTAAAATATTAAAAAAATTTCCAAAGATTCTTGTTAAATTTATAAACATCGTAATGCAATTACTGTAGTCATTAACCTCACAAATCCAGGATTCGTTTTACTCCAAAAAAAGTCTATTTCATTTTTCTCCGCTTACCATAGATAGGTAAAAAATAAAAATACTTATTTGAGTTCACCTATATGAAGTCGGGTTACTCGCAATGTTTAAATCTATAATATTCTTCGATTCGGTGTACAAGTGTTACCTCGCCGAGTAAATATTTTTGAATAATATTATTATAATATAATTATTAAATACGTTTGAAGTGTATTTATATTAAATATATGTTGGCGAAAAAATATTTGGAGGAAAATGGTCCGCTCGAATTTTAATTGAAATTAATATCAGGTACCCAAATAATAATAAAAATGAATCGTTTCGCTCAGTTTCCCTGTAGAATTTGACAGAAAACCCAAAATATAATAAAAATAATAATATATTGTATATAAAACAGGTACATTATTTCATTTCATTACAATTATTTCACGATAATATTATATGGGTAGGTATATTTAGATATCTGTTACCTATGTTATTGTTTTCCTATATGGAAGGTGAAACCGGCTTGCTTATTTGTTTTTAAAATATTAGGTATATTTAATACAAAATGCAGGTTTATATTATTATTTACGGGTATATATATATTATATATTATACCTATCTAATATAATATTATTATTGGTATTGTTATAGTTGGCCGTCGAATGTCTGGAATACTTAATCTTAGGGGAGACAATAAAATTATTGTAGCATAGGTACTCGTATTTATAAATAGCGGCCACACTCAACCGGTCCGAATTTCAAATAACATCATTGGATATTCACCCGGAAACAACCAATTTAATATAATATAAATTCTTTTATATACCTACATTTTGAAATTTAAATTAAAAATATACTACTAAATAAACATAACTAAGATTATAACGAAAATTTGATGGAAATCAAAATAATTAGAAAAGTATCTAGATAAATTTATCTGAATAAGTCTCAACACTGATTATTATTAGTACAAATGTACATAAAAAAATTTACACGAAAAAAAATTGTTTACAGTGATTTGTTTTTGAGTTACAGCCTTTTAAATATCACTCGTGACGTCATAAGATCATATACGACGGCGACAGTCTATGCTTTTACACAGGAATCATGTTTATGTTATTTATTTAAATATATATTCTGTTATATTTTACGAAAATTAAAAATGAATAAAATTTTCATTTCGTATTTTGTCAAATATTGGTGGAAGTTTTAAAATATAACAATAATAATATAACGTATAAAATTAAATATAATACGTACAAATTAAATAATATATAAAATATTAATGTTATAAGATCATACACGAAGTTGCGCGCCATAGCGGCTGCTAAAAATACTATGATAAGCCGCTTATCGCGTATTCGTTGGCTTATTTATATTTTCAATAAAACTATAATTTGGGATTATAATAATAGTAACATTATTATATTATTATAGCCTATGGGTGTATTCATGGTTGAAATATACTAGATTATTGCGAAAAGCCTCTGTTGTTATCACAAAAATAAAATGGCAGCGTAAGGGTAAAGTTTCTTATCATTACCACAGAATGGCTATCAATTATATATAAAATCAGTTTAAATAAATATAATATACAAAATGAACAAAATATTCGATTTATTCGTTAAATATATAATTAATAAAGTTATTTTATAATTATTAGTAATTTATACTTTATATTATATAATATATATATTACTTTATATTTTATCGGCCACTCAAAACATCGCCCCTTACGCTGTCATTTTAATTTCTTCAAGTGATAATACTATTGAGTGGGGATACAACTAAAATAACCTAGTATATTTCAACCATGGGTTTATTTATGTTTTACTTTATCAATCTTCGATAATTTGGTGTTATTATATATAGGTATATACAAAAATTGTATGAAATGATCATTCATGAACATGAACATTTTGAAAACTCAAAAATAGAAGTTTCCTAAATATTAATTTAGGAAAACATATATGTTATCATTTAATAATTATCAATGACATTACAGTGATAAAAATATGTTCCTATAAAACAAACAAAACGGCATTAAAACTGTATTTTGAAGTGAAATCCGAATATTGTCACCCACAAATTTTATAATAGGTCTACGTACTAAAAAACAACCAAAATAATAATTTTTTTGCGTAAACACGTTTTGAATAAATGTTGTGATTATACAAGTGACACTGACACGGGATTATTTTTAAATTATTAGATTTTTATTTTCCAGAAAATATCTTATATGGAATTCTTTAAAATCTCCTGGCGTACACTGTATTTTGTAATATTTTATATATTTAATATTTCATTTTTACACATTATATTTATTTTATACGATAAAACTTACACCAATATTTAGAAAAATATACGGACTAATGAAAATTGTGTTCATTTTTCATTTTCGTCGAATATAACAGAAAATATAAATAATTATTTTAACCACATCAGTGATTCCTATGTAAAAGTATACAACGCCACCGTCTCGTTGTATGATCTTATGACTTCACGCGGCCTTGTTTCTCGAGCTCTAGCTTCTCAAAGAATGGACGTAAACAAATTTTATTACTATCATTAATTATATTAATTAATTATTATCTATCAGTTGAGCCTAAGTAATTTTTTTTTTGTGTTAAATAGGTCCTTTAAGGTTTCGATTTTTAGATGTATATTAGGATTAATTCGGGTTACAAAGCCTTATTAAAAAAAAAAACCCGTATAAATCAATAAAATATATATTTAATAGCTGATATTATACATACTCTATTAGGTCATTATGGACTTTAGTATATTAATTATTGTTGAATCAAAATACATTCGATTTCATTATCGGGATCTAATAATTTATCTGTGGACCGTGGAAAATTTTATTAGGTAACTGCAGTGGCGGCTCGTGTGTAGGGGCGAAGAGGTGATCGCCCCCCTCTAAAATTGTAACAAATAACTTATTAACAAGTTAGATGTTGATTTAAATATTAACAATTATTTATATTTACACAGTTATTAGTAATGCATTTTCAAAATATTTTCATCGAAAGTAAAAATTGTTTTCACATTGTTATGAAAACACTATGAGGTAATCGGAGTTTAAAAATATATGTAGGTCATGGCACGGTTGAAATAGGTACCTTAATAACCAGGCTCTGGGGTGACGTTGATAATCGCCCGCATAACTATACGATCAAAACACAAAAACATAGGAGGGAGAATTCGGAAATAATGCGGCCGCCGGAGCGATACGAATAATCGCCCGACATGTATGTGGACTGAGGAACAATAAGTTAACGTGTATTTACCGCGTGTTCGTGAAGCATATATTTCTTTATTATTTATTTGATTTATTATTATTATTACCAGTGTATATTATATTATTATAATATAGAAGATAAAAATTCAGTATCATACAGACAATTGAAATAAGACAACTTGGAAGACCTGTTTAGTGAAATGAAAGATAGACGCTTAAATTTTGAGTATAAAACGTAAAAGTTTTATTTTTTTTCTTGTAAAACGTATTTATATTTTTGTTTTTCTATATAGTATTAATTTTGGTTTAAAAAATACCTTTTTTAAATTGGTTCATAATTGATATTGTATTCTATTTATATTTATATTTTATATTTTTTTCAAAAATGAATAATTTTTAATCGCCCTCCCACTCTTAAAGCCCACGAGCCGCCACTGGGAACTGTAAACTGAAACAACGTCGAGTCGAACTTTTAATAATAAGGTTTAAATTAATTGTGCAAAGATAGCAAATAAAGTTATATTGAATAAGGTACTATAGAACTATATATATATATATATACACGAGTGTAATATGTAATTTTTAATTTCAAATATAAATACCTATTTATTTATAATAATATGAACACTGCGAACATCTCTGGGGGATTTTTTGTCGGGGTTTATTTCATACAGAAATTATGCGACTTAAATCTAAACGTAACAGTGTACACAATTCTAAGTAGCATATACATATTAATAGACGTTTATATACTAATTTTTGGTAAATAAAATGGATAAAGTAATAAAGGATAAAGGAGAAATTCTGCATTATTTAGTTCGACAACTATATTCAATTCGAGAGTGGATATAGGGGGATAGGAGCAATATATTGTCTCAATAATACCGTCCTTCCTACAGTTTACAATATAAAGCGTCACCATTATTTTAGTAATACTTATCTCTCGGATCGCCCGCCGAATGTATGTCAAAAACTTATATTAGGTACTCGTGTAACTATTTATAAAAACTTATTTCATTTTATAAATAAGGTTATTTTGAAAAAATTAATCCCCTATTCTAGATCTATAAATTCATCCTTGGGACAATCAGTATAGCTTACGACTGACTTAGAACGAAAGAGTTCTATTGTGTAGAGGATTTTCGTTAGGATTCAATTTTTAGTATTTTAGATTTTGAGCGTAGCGAGGGAGCTAGTGGTTTTACAATGATGTTTATTTTTTTATTTTTTATTTTTTCTGTAAACACTTTTTTCTACCAGAAGGAATGCTCCGATTTTTACAAGTTTACTTGGTTTCCGATAGAAAATTACATCTAGTTGGTACTTTTGAGAAGTTATTTTTCGATATTATCAATAGTTTTTTTAATGCGTAAGGTATAACTACGAAAAAATAAGGAAAAAACGGCAAATATACGATTTTCTCAAATCGAGATTTTTCATTTCTTCGTAATTTCGAAAAAAAAATTACTTGAAAATCTTGAAATTTACATCGAATATTTAATTTATAATATATTTTCGTTGATTAAATTTTTTAAAATTTTTTTGCAATTTTGTGCTATTTATAGACATTTTAGTTTTCGAGGTTTCTAAGTCCTAAAAGATGTAATTTTGATTTTTAAGGCCTGAAAAATTTTTTTTTAACGTTAGTCGTGCATTAATTGAACTAAATTAAAAAAAAAATCGGGGAAAAAAAATTATTTATATATTTTTTATTATTTTACTCTTTTTCCAACTTTTTTGTTCACTATTTTATAAAATATTATCATAATATATCCACCAAAGCTTTGCTTAAAATTTTTTTTTAGAAAGAAATGATTTATCATTGGTTTTAAATTCAATATTCCATCACCAGTATCCTACACAATGAGCGAAGTGCTTCCATCCCCTACTGACCGCTTTTTTTTTTTTTTTTTTTTTTTTATATATGGGATATGTCAATGTAAATTCTTTAAATTTTCCTTATTTTTAAATTATAAATAGATGAACAAATTTCGTTTTAAGCTTATAATGAGCGCCTTAAACACGCTAATAAGACAATAAAAACTCAATTTTGAAAATAATTGGATTTAAAATCCTTTCATTCTCAGCTAGCATTATTTTTATAACATTAGCAACAAAAGAATACATTTTTCCAGTGATCCTAATAAATTAAGAAGTCTATATAGATACTATATTAATGGACTAACCATTATTATTCTGCAACTTGGTTAAGAAATATGTTTTGAAATTAAGGAATTATTCGTAACATGAATTAACTTTCAAAGAAAGAGATGCATAGTTTTTTAGGATGACGGATTAAGAAGGTATTATAATTTTTTATTTTTTCTAAATTTCCTTTTTAACATTATAGTGATTATTTTTACTCTTTTATATTATATTTTTCCTGTCAATTTAATATGCACAGAAAATAGTTTTTGACATATTATTGAATACTATTATATCCATATGCTATGCATCATGATGATTTCAGACATTGTAGTAGAATCTTATTTATCTGATTTTTTCAGTGCTATGAATTAGAAAAGAAATAGATTTTGGCTTAGGAACAAGGAAAAGTATCAATTCCATATATATATATATATATATATATATATATATAAAATACAACTAGTTGTTTATATTAAATATGAATTAGTAATGGAACGGAGTTTTGAAATTCAACCGATAGAAATAAATTTCAAATAGATGTTGTTAAACTTTAAATACTCTTTTTTAAAAAACCAAATAGAATTTTGGCGAAACATTATATTTATATAATATCATTATTTATTAAAGTTTTAAAAGTACTTATTTCTCAAGAGGGTGCATTATAAAGTATAACAATATCAGTAAAAAAAGTGAGAAAACATCCATCCATATACCCTCTCTTTCAAACAATGATATATTACTCATAGCATAATTTTGGATATTTCTTTATATTTTCAAAACTACTGACTTTAGGTAAATTATAAAATATTAAGTTCATTAAAAAAAAAATAAAAAATTAAAACATCTTTGATTTACGCACTTATGCATTTTTATAGTTATTTGATATTTTGTTTAAAATTCACATATGTAGTACCTATGTATATTGTATACATAAGGTCATCCAGATACAGATGGTGAAATTCAAACCTCGGACAGAATATTATGTTATATTATTAATAATAATAATCAGTTTATATATGAAAGCAAAGATAAAATATTACATTCGAAAGACGATTAACAGACAAGTAAAGTTCAGAGTCATATTATTAAAACAAAATATATATTTATATATATATATATATATATATATACATAGGTAACCATTAAAATTATATTTGTTGTAGTTTCCTCAGAATTTATAAAATATCACCGTTATAAGGGATTGTTGTTTTCTTAAAATATACGGTACTGGGAAAATCGATAAATGACCTGTCTAAAGTATCAAAATGAACTGATTTTTTATCAAAATAAACTTTCAACTC
This sequence comes from Pemphigus obesinymphae, assembly GCA_025469235.1. Lineage (NCBI taxonomy): Eukaryota > Metazoa > Arthropoda > Insecta > Hemiptera > Aphididae > Pemphigus > Pemphigus obesinymphae. Next base: position 57,308 of record JAIPRL010000762.1, on the reverse strand, counting down.
CAAAACTCTGGCTCGACTCTTTTTACCTGAAAAATATTATTCAAAAGCAGGGAAAAAGCACATTAATCTCAATCTAAAATTAAAAATTATTCTTGTTAGCGAACGTTAAAACTTACTTAACCGTCGTTTACCAAATTCGATAAAATGAATCTTATTTAAAGGTGTACCGATCTATATGTTAAACTTCAAAAATAAGTTAATAATATGTAAAACTCAACGTGAAAGTGTGTCAAGTACACTGACCAGACATTCCTGATTTGAATTGTAGTGACTACCACTCAGATTTTTAAACAAATATACTTCACTTTAGTAAACTTTCAACGGTTCCTCTCGATAAATCCTATTTCGTTTTCACCATCTTGCTACAAATAATTATTATATTATTAATTGATCGTTAAAAGATAATATGCACGAAAAACTTCGATTGAGTATACATTTATCGGTACATTATATAAACATCATGAGTTAGTTTGGACTAAGATCCCGTCTAAATTAACTATTAAAACTTGGCTATAGTATTAAATATTGGATATAGTATTAAAATCGTGAGGTCCATTAAAAGTACCATCGTATTGAGTTCAAAATTCGTTGTTGTTTGATAAATTTAATTCATATTATTCATTATATTCTTTGAAGAGCTCAATAAATAAATATAAATACTCAATTCTCTCGAAAATAAATTCGTCGTGCCTACGAGTAAGTAAGCTATAAGTAGTTACTACATTATAATAACAATTATATTATAAATGGGAAAATAACAGATAATGTCGATTTTTTTATAATAATATTATTCCTAACTTTATTTAGAATCGTCTTTAGAATGAAATTATTTACATTTTCTTTCAAATTTTAAATAGTAATTATACACATATCTTATCCGAGGGATCGAAGAAATGACGGACTTTCTTCCACCACCTGTATTAGGAGGATTTATTTTACATAAATATATTATAAAATGATTATTTATTATTATCACTATTATTTTGTAGTGTGCCGCCAAAATATATTACAATGCGAATAGTGTTCCGTGATCATAAAATGGTTGAGAACTATTGCAATAATATTAAATTTATAGCAAAGTGGTGCCTAATATGGTGCTCGGACCTACGACCCTTAGATTAGGAGTCTTATGCTTTTTTTATTGAACTAGCCTTATAACTTACAACAAAACCTTCCATATTCTTTTTTTGTTTTTATTAAGACCACTTTAAAATCCATTAATATCTAATATTAATATAAATACGGATAAGTCGAAAGTTATTTATCCCCGTACCCTTGAAGAAAATAACCTAGGGATCAGTGGTGTCTCAAGGATTTAATTAATTTTTTTTTTTTGAGAGAGGGACGCATAACTACAACATAATTTACTTATTTTTTTGTGATTTATTATGATGGAATATATTAATCTGTTATATTAAGAGGCTTCAGAATCATAGTGCCAAAGATAACTACAGAAGTTTTATTGAATACTACTATAAGCACTTAATTTATTCATTGTGATAATTGTCAAAAAATCATTTATATACTATATATTATATTATACAATATACAAAAAATTTGAAACATTATATTTTGTACACACGAAACTTTATTATCTATACATATACTGTAGTAACAAAATCTTATAATACTTATAATACTTTTATAGGTACAGGAACTTTTATTATGCGCCCCCTTAATACTTAAGTGGCCTTTATACTTAATAACTTAATACTTAAGTAGGAATTTTATTCAACAGTGTTAATGGACCCACTTTCAATAAAATTGAATCTACTTCTTCTTCTCCTTCGCCTTCTCTCCCAACTATTTGGGGTCGGACACCCTGGTCATACATTTCCACTACTATATATACTATATATACTTCCACTTAACTCTATTTCCCGCATCTTCTTCACTTACTCCCAACTTCCTCATATCACTCGCCTCACATCCTCCCATCTATTTTTCGGTCTTCTTCTCCCGCTCTTACCAACAATATGTATTTTCCCTACTAATCTTACTGCCTCAGTCTCTTCCCTCCTTAATACATGCCCGAGCCATCTTAATCTATTCTCTCTCATTTTGTCTACTATCGAATCTACCCCTATACTACCTCTAATATACTCCTTCCTTATTTTATCCTCTCTAGTAACTTTCAATAAAATTGAATAAGTCGATTTATTCAGTCAATCAACAAATTATCTTATAATGTATTATCTCGTATATATGTTTTAAATAAAATTATCTTTTTATTCTTCTTCTTCATCTTATAAAGGGCATTAAAACTCATTGCTGTTCCTCATAGACTCTCTATTCTTGGCAAAAACATATTTCCATATTTTATTTAACCTTCGTTATAATATATAATTAATATTATATTAATTGATCTCTTATATTGTGATTCCTATTATTAATAATAATTGATGTTTCAGTCAACTCAATCTACGTTTTCGGACAGTCTCGATAATATGTTATTCATAAAACTACACAATTTTAATTCGTGATTAGATCTCATTTATTATTTAAAGTTTTTTTCAAAATATTTGTATTATAAATTCTCCCTAGAAACTTTATTTCTGATACCACTAATTATTTATCTCTTTCCTCATATTGGTTTGTAAATTTATGTTATTATATAATAATAAAACTAGTGTTTAAATTATTTATTATTATTTAAATAGGTTAATAATTATTTTACTTTAGAGAATATTCCGGCATATTTTTTTAAAATATTATATTCAGAACATTTGGGGATGCAGATACTGCTAATGATTATTATTCGATATTTCATTGTAAAAACCAATCGCTGAAACGATACCAAAATAATTGTGCATTCTTGCCAATCGCTGAATCGCCATTCAAATATTCGCCCAGAGTATAACTTTAACGATGCCGAATTTTATTTCCTCTCTTTTTCCACTTTGACTAATAATAATTATTAATTGTTTTGCCAAACCGATTTATTGTTTCAATAAGGTTTTGGCATAGTCATTTTTAAACGTGTCAGATTATAATAGCAATAATTATAATATATATATTGAATTCATATTTTACGAAGTTTTGTTTGAAAGACAATACAGTATAGAAAATTGTGAAATCGAATAAATCACCGAATGTTTATTTTTTAGTATTAATTACTTTAACTTGGAAACGGACGCGTTATAATAAATTGTGGTTATTCTGTTATCGACTTAAAAAAAATGTATTATATTATAAAAAAAAAAAAGATTGTAGACCGTATCAACTATTTTGGCAAACATATTTAACGGGTTTTAAACCGAGTTTTGACAGTTTTGTATATTTTATGGGCACACTAAAATATGTGGAATTTTGTATTTTTAAAATATAAAAAAAAAAAGTAATACTGCAAAATCATATTTTTTTTATCGGTCTTCGATATCGGCTAATGATTGCGTATCCAATCCAATAGTTACCCCTAAAAACTGTCAGAAAGTATGATAATATTATCTTTTAATTTTTATGTTTTTTTTTTGTTCATTTTTTTTTTTTTTATACATACCTATTCGTCGTGTAATAAATTCTGAACAAAAATAAAAATATGATATATACATAAATCACCCGAGGCATGGATGGTGTGGAGTGTTTAATGAGTTAGGTAGATACTGATGCAGATGGGGTAAAATGAGCTCTACAGAAGGGGACGTGGAAGAGTGTGAGGGTGTTAAAAACATAGTTAACGTTTTAAAATAATTTTCAATAGATATCAAACGTAAAATATTTATATAATATTATAAATTCAGTGAAAATAAAAGGAGAGATATGAAATAACGTGGCTTTCGTTCCATTAATCATACTCGCCACATGCGACCAAAGTAGAAGTTTTAACGTGCATACTAAGCAAATTTAGATACATTATACGTGTATGTATAGTATGCAAATATATTATATATTAAGATACAAATCTTTAAGTGTCAAATATGCCGGGTATACTCGTTATAAAGATTATTTGGATCGAAATATTTATGATTACTATTCACATTTTACGTTTTATATGCTTACATAACGTTGGCTTCGTATGAAAAAGGCTGTAAATGGTATTTTTCATTTTTTACTTTTTCATAAATGGTCTCAGAAAATAAAAGTACTTTATGCCATAGCAGCAATAGGCTCTATCTGACAGACATTTTGTGACAATTTTATTTTGAAATCATTGAACCATCAAGGAATTTGGAGAGAGACTCACAAATCTGAATATTTGACGACATATGGAAAGGTATAGCTGTGTACTGGACAGGTATCCACAATTTTGAACTGTCTAAGTTATATCTGGACGGTAGGAAACCATAAATTTAAAATTTTATTTTGACGCGAACACTACACTTTTAGTCGATTGTGTCACGCAGATTGACAATGGTCCGCACTCTATACTCCGCGATCGAGAAAAATATTATTATCACAGAGTAGGTACTAAAGTACTGGCATAGATAAATATGTATTATACATAAGATGGGATAAGATACTAGCAGATAAGATAAAAATACGGATAAACGAGTAAAATACCAACACATATAATATAAAATAATATGTATATCGATGGTTTTACGACAATATAAGGGGATAAGCGACAGTTAGTTAGGGTCTAAACAACATGGCATACGTGTATACTATATAGAATAGAGGGGATTTAGGTGCATCTAACTATGGAAATGGTACTAAAGTGTGACCATTGTATAAGGAACAATCGAATTTTAAAATTTTAGATGTATACGATGTGTTAGAAAAAAAAAACACGAGTAGGTACATATTTTAGGACTAAATGCCTACGGTATAAAATATATGGGAAATATTTAGTTATTTATGGTATCTATTTATAGAAAATTGGGGTATTGGTGTTTAAAATACAAATTATTTCAAATTATTCAGTCAAAAATACGACAAAAATTACTTTTGAAAAACTTAATTAAAAAAAAGTTATCGGAGTTTGAAATTTATATATTTGAAAAAAAAAAAAATGTTAAATTTAGTTTTAAATCTAAACTGTTTTTTATCTCCTATAAACATTAAAAAATTTCATTTAACCTATTGTGTCACGGAACATCGATTTACTAATTACTGTAATACTGTATTAAATGCTGTATTACTGTAACTTTGTGCCGCAGTCCAACACCAAAACAGGGGCTGCTATAATATATTCTGTACTAAAATAAAGCAATAGGTAGGTACACATTCTGGAATAATGTCTCCATTATAGTATACTGACGGATAATGGCGAGAACAGATAGAAAGAAAAATCAAACATTTCGTAAAAATAACCATTACAGCAGCTCTGTAGAGGCGAAATGAAATATAAAACGACGATTCCGTGTAAAAACGTATATTATCTATCTGTAATAATATTTACACGGTAATTTAATAAAATGTCAGAAACACGTGCACCGTAAATTATTATTGTAAAGTGTAACGCAGTAGTAATGTTAAGTTGTACGATATCATGTGTCACGACTCACGGTCATCAATGACATCAACGTTTGATGTGACGATTTTCGATTACACGAAATCAATTATTTTATACATTTGTTTAAAAAAAAAAAAAAATGCACGCGGTTTAATTGAAATTTATACCCAACACTTCATGGGTGAAATGCACGTGAATATATCGAAATAATAGGTACATTTTTTTCGCATATAATTTGTTTTATTATATTTGACCAATGTTGGATACGTTAAACTATACGTGTACGTTACTACGGTAACCGAGCCCGTCCCGAAGAAAGATTTTTGGGGGTGAAAATATAAAAAAAATGATATAATACTTCTCTTCAAAAAAAAAGGTAATCAACTTTTTCCCCATTTTGCCGACTGCGAACCGAATAATTTATAGTTTGACAACTTAAAATTCCAAAATACTTCATAAACGTGAGTGAATAATCAAAAAAAAAAAAAAAAAGAAGCATCGACTTTTTCTACTATTTGCCGACTGTTTGAGACACCCCCCTACCCTCCCCCCCTAGGGACGGCCTCGGGTACTAGATTTAATTTTCGCTACCTAAATAGTAAATATGATTAAAGTAATGCATTATATTACTTTTTTTAAACTCAAAAGTAACTGTAGGTAGGTACCTACTAGATACAATGACATTTGTAAATGTCAATAAAAACGATAATACGAGTAGGTATAAAATGTCAAAACCATCTGTATTCTAGTCCGATTGTATGACCGCAAGTCAAATATTACGATATTATACTTATAATATCACGCATACTCATATCCATTATAAAATCATAATATCGATAAAAGAACCTATTTCCTTGTCCTTTCTATTTTGTGGTCAGTTTTAGAAAGAAATTTTAGAAAGAAAACCGTTTTTATTCACATAAAATTGATAAAAATATACTATGCGTTATCTTATAAAGTTTATTTATAAATAACTAACGTAGTTACTCTCTTGTCACTACGGAAAAATATATTAACAGGGTTACCATAACGTTACTCGAAAAAGTAACTACGTTAATGTAACAACCGTTACGATACTGCCCAACACAATAGCAATTGGCTAAAAGTAATGGATTCGAAATACCGAGTTATTAATAAATATTAAATATATAAACTATAAATATCACGAAAATTCGTTAACATTTTAATTAGAGGTGGGTGGAAAATTTTGAGGCTCGAATTATCGAACCGAACTCTTGGAGTTTGGTTTGGGTTCGAAAGTCCTGAAAGTATAGTAGACATTTTTGTACGTATAATTAGACTATTATTAAACGATTATTATAATTCTTACTGTTTATAGCGGGAGTTTCACGAATAATTTTATAAACCCAATACAAATGTTTCCCAAGGATAAAGTACGTATATATTTATGATGTTGAATATATTTTAAATTTATATTTTGACGTTTATTTATCAATTTGGTTCTACGCGAAGTGCGAAACCGCAATTAAATCATTATATTATTATTATTATTATTATTATTAATCAATTTACCATGTTAATTTAAATAATATTATATAATGGCAGAGAATCCTTTCTTCATTCGACTAAAACGCAGATATTATGCAAATCGCTGGCTAATTATACGTGAATTTCGTATTAAATACACTCGTTTAAAATTTTTCGAATACTTGTAGATATAGGTCTATATCATATTTTCACTATCGACCATTATTAATCCGTTGGATTCTGGAAACCGTCCAACTGAGATAATTTAAAATTTTGGCAATAGACAGATACTGTATGTAAGATATAAAGACTGTTTAACGTCACTATTATTGTATTGTCTTAACAGATATAAAAGCTAATTTAGTTCATCGGATTTGACACAGAAACCAATGGTTTTTCAACTCGACGTACACGTGCATATATGTATAATGTATACATTGTCAATAGCAAATAATATTTTATATTAGTATAAATATTTGAAATCTTTCAACGCACTCAATCGGTAAATTATAAAACAGTTTATTATTATTTCCATTTAATCATTCGCCTAGGAAATGCTATATGTTTTAATGTTCTACCATTTCGAATATAAGTAAACATGCACAATTTTGAATTCATTATTATATTTAAGCGTATCAATATTGATATCGGATTTTAGATTCTGGTTATAGCGAGGAACCTTTTGGTTTTAGAACGATGCTTTTTGGTAGGTATTGCAAATTCGTTCTAGTATAGTAGATTTCGTTTACGTAAGAAAAACTAAAAACGCGTAATTTTGTTCTGAGTTTAACGGTTGTATTGATGTGTAAAGTGGAGCAATCATTCTAACTGTTGTTAGAAACGATGTTTCTAACGAAACAAATAAATAAATCATATTCATGGGTGGTAAAGTATTATACCAGTGATATATAACTCTATCTCTCACATCCTCTTAGATCTTTTAATTTTTTCTTGGAAATCACAACATCGAAAAATGGAAATTTACACTAAATTGTTATTCAGTTTTGCCATTTTCGATGTGGTACACATTTTAATTTTTTTTTATTACTTCTCTATAAGTTTTATAATATTTTGAAATTTGATGCATACGTATACAATTTTCGGGTTACAAATTTATTGTAGTTGGTATAATATAAATGTAATAGGTATATGTAATATAAAGATCAATTTTAGGTTTTCTCAGTAGTTTTCTTTAACGTGAAACATATCTATCGAAAATAACAGTTAATTTTTATAAATCGGAAAATAATATTACATCGAGCTTCACATAGAATTGTTTTATCGAAAGAAATGGGTTATCATTGATTTTAAATTCAATACCAACGTCATACACCACCAGTATCATATCCGATGAGAAAAGTACTTCGACCTCCTAGTGGATAATTATTGAGAAAAATTAATTAGGTAATTGCATAATATTTGAAACACAATATTTGAAAATTGTTCTATATAACAGCTTAAAAGATGGGTAGTCAGAAATAATTAAATAAATGCATTTTGCATATTATAACACTATAATATATTTTGTTACTTATAAATTTACTATTACGATTATTTGTATAATCAATTTTGTGGGATTAATATCAAATAATTTATAAAATGGTTCAATTTTCGATGATTTGATCAATAACACATAATATTATTTGATTATAAATAAAATTATATTCGATTACTGCAAAATGTTAGATTTTTAGACGAATCATTCGTCAATATGACAATTAATTTATTTGATAACTATTAATGATTGTTTGATTAATAACAATTATCATTCAATTTATTTATTATTTATTCAGTTCGTAAATCGATTTTAACTTAAAATGCCTTATGGTAATATTTTAGTGATAATGATTATATATTTTAATAAATAAAAGTTTGTATAAAAATGTAAAAAAATTTTTATTTAGTTTATATAATTAATAGACGGATGTAATTTATAAATATTAAAATTGAAAAATTGAACTAATAAGGCATGGACTGAATAAATTATTATAGACTATTATTATTTTTTATACCAAAGTATACTTGAACAGACGTTTTCTTCGAGTTCCTGTCATCAAAATCAATTGCATTTATATTTAAATTACTATTTCGGTATATTATATTACGTTCAAGACATTCTTTCGTATTTATTTGTATAAGTAAATACTGTTCACGTAATAATAAAAATGATATTTATTTTTTAGTTTATAATATTTCTATGTCATTATTGTATGTTAATAGTATTTTTCTCGATTTTTTTTTTTATAATTTGCAAAATCAATCGAAACCATCGAACCATTTGAATTTCGTTTCCTCGTTTTTTTTAAATTAACTGTCAAACGATACTGAATGTTTTATCGTTTTCTCTCGTGTTTTCTACAACTGTTGCGATACAATAACGTGTATAATAAACTATCGTTTAAAAACCTACAAAATCGACACGAACATTTCACATAACAGTACCGAAATATAAAAAGATTCTTTCTTGCGTTATCCCTCTAGTTGTATATATATTTAAAATTTGGATTTTTTTTTTATACATTTTGTTTTAAATTTCGTATTTTTGAGGAGTACTTTTTTCGTGGGACTATTTCTTTTTCGGTTCGCCGGAAATATTATATACCATTGGAAAATAAATTAGAATCATATACTCGAGTATATTTTTAATTAATTTAAATCGTTAAATAATTTGGACGGATCGTGCAGAATGATACCCGACCAACTCGATGTTCTCAAGAAATGAACACTGAGAAGGTCCTTTGAAGTGTATTAAAACAACTTTGCCGGATCGTTCTACGGTATATATAAACGCGAACAACAGAATGATTAAAAATATATCTCTTTCAGTAGATGGATATTGGATATAGATGGTATTGTCGATCGGCCGGGGTGTGAAATGTTTTTTTTTAATTCCGGTAAATTGGATAAAAAAATAAAATGAAAAAGTTAGGGATGCTTATAATGTCATACCTGACGGCCTTTTTTGTGAAATTATAATTAAAACGATCGTTGATTATACACGAGAAATACTTGAGATTCAATTGGATACATTGTTATTTTTTGTCAATAGACTGTTTTTTTTTTAACTTTGTTTTTTAATTACAACAAAAGGAGCCCCGGAAACCAGAGATCCCTGCAAGATATTTATAAACGTATTTCGAAAACAATGTTCTCATCTTCAGTGTTAAACGACTACTGTTTTATTATATTATATTTATTATTGTATATATTTATAAATAATTCTACAAGTAACTCAACACCAAAATATTACCTATTGATATTTACTACAGGGTTTACCATAGAAGGTTATACCTGAAAATGTCTCAGCTTACGGCAATACACAATTCAATTTGTGCAAGATTTGGATAAGGTGATTTTTTAAATATATATAAACAATGGTTGTAATCAAAATCAAACTGAGTTCAACCATTCCAAATTTAAAACTAAATCGATGGGTATTTCCATGTATAGGTACGCTACTTGCATTTTTCACCGTTTAGGTTAATGTTTTTATTTAAATTAATTACTGCATGATTATAATTTTGATTTTATCTATACTTAACATCACTAATAAATCTATTTTAATGTTAAATATTTTTCTTGGTTTGTAAAAATTAGTTAAATTACAGCATTATTCTAAACTAAGAACAAATGCATGAAAATATCCATTATTGACACAAATTTGGCTATACCTATTTTTTCAAAAGTAATTTTGATGAATAAACCATATTCTTAAACCAAATATTGTCAGTTAGACAATTTAAAAATCAAATTTTAAATTATGCTAGAACCCACATAGTTTATACATTGAAATCACTTGAACAATTTGATTTATCTAAATCTAAATGTATTTTTTTATACTAAGTATATTACCTCTAACTCTCTATTCACTCTTACACAATCACCATTTACGAGTACATCTCCGCGGTCGTTCCAATGAGATTTTACTAAACAGTTAGAGTTAGTTCGTTATTATTATTGCGTTTAGGCTCAATAGACTAGACTTGGACATAAATATATAATATTGTAATAGGGTTTATAAATTATTTTTATAACTATTCGAAAATGTATAAGTTTACATTGTAAAATTAAAATGCCAAGGCCGAATTTCGCACTTAATCTTCCGAAATTGTTTAATCTATTAAACAAAACTAAATAAGTAAAAATACAAAAATAAATGATATTTTCTGAAGAAATAATAATTAAACTTCCGGTTGTATATATACATTGAAAAGTATTCGGAGTTAAATATTATATTACACAGGATCAGTGTGAAAAGATTCCATCTCATGTTTTTTTAAATAATTATTTAGAATCTCATTTTTACCACCCGAACGTTCATAATATGAAGCCCTTATAAATTATCCAATTTATATAAAATGTATAACAAATTTTGGTTATTTTGATCGGCTTGTTAAAAAATTATTGATTATTGGTCAGAACTGATGATCACTTATGGGTTATTTACGATTATAAAAATATAATAATAATATGAAACAAGTTCGGAAATGTTGAAATGCCAATAGCAATGAAATTGCCGGTTACTAAATGTATTTTAAACAATAAACTGTAATTCCATAAACAGTTTCAAAACAATTTGTTAAACCTAATACTTATATATAGAAGCTTAAAACTAACAAAACGAATACAAATTTTAAATATTGCTATTTATTATAGTAGTCACAGTAACGAACTGTAAAGACAGAAGGACAGGAAAAATATTTTTTTCAAACGTGCTAGATTTCCATTTTCATTTTCTATTTTCCTAGGAATTATTAGTGCTGGGTGGTAACTTAACTCTAGTTACAAGTTATTTTTTCCAATTTAATTTAATTTGACTACAATTTGTTTTTATTATTTTTCAAAATATAAATTAGTTTTTTTGATAATACTGTATTCGATTTTAAGACCTGAATATTTGATATAATTTTAATTGTATATGATTGTCTGATCACTTAAAATTACATTATATCTGTTATTACTTTTTCATATAAATAGAAAGAAATTAAAAAAAAAAAAGTTTTTATACATATAATATTTATATGAGAAATAAGTTACTAGGAGCGCAGTTACGATGAAGTCCTTAGAAAATAATCCTAGAAAATCAGATCGTTCATAATTATTACCTTGATATAGTGTTTAATATTTTGTAAAAACTGTAGGTTAATTTTATCTTTCTAAGGCTTGAACACCAAATTAACGCTCAACCATTGAAAAACCAATTATAAAATTTGTCAAATTTAGAAGAATTTCTGTTGGTGGTAAATTTTAAAATTTGGAATGTTGTTGATTTTCTTAATAGTATGCAATGTAACAATAACATTAAAAATCAATGCTGGGCATAATGAGTTAGTAAGTTAAAAGTTAAGTTAATTTTAACTTTTAACTTAACTTTATACATATATTTGATTTTTGTTAATTTAACCTATTAACTTAACTTGTATTTGGTTATATTAATTTTTAAATAAATAAATAAATAGGTACAACTTTTTGATTACTCTTAATAAAAATTCAGTTAAATTAATTATTTTGATACCTACTAATTAAACATTTTTATGGATATATTTGTTGTTAATTTTAATAATAATTACCATGAATACATTGTAGTACTCGTATTTTCAATAATATTATCTGAATTATTTTTAAAAATGTTATAATACTTAAAGTTAAAAAATAACAGTATTTCCAAAAAAAATAATAGATACCTATTTAGTTATACTTGTATACCTCAAATGTTTTATTGACTCGTACAAAAAAAATTAATTTCACTTTAGTTAATAAGTTATTTTGCTAACATAATTTAATTATTAAGAAAAAAAAAACTATTAACTTTAAACTCGTACTTTTTTTTCCTATTAATTTAATTTAACTGAGTTAGGAAAAATCATTGACTTGCCCATCATCGCTAAAAATTATAACTTAATCCCAGTACTATAGTGGAAGATTAGTGATACATAGGTACATTTTTAAATAAAATATGTAAACAGGTGTAAACATGATTATGTAGGTAGGTACGCATATCCTACAGATTTCCAAAAACAGATCAATCGTTTAGAATTTTTTACTACGGTTGCAGAATAGGAAATAATAATCGTCTATTTAGTAAATTAATATCGGGTCCATAGATTTATTAATGAAATTAGCCGAGATCCCAGTCCGCGATCGCGGACCAGCGGTTCGGGCCAGTCCGACCCTGGAATGTGACTATTATTGTAAAGTTTACTAAATATTTTAACCGATTCTCATCAGATCAAATATTATTTTTTGAACGAATAAATCCCCGTGCGACATCGTCCTATATAATACATACATAATATACATAATGTGTTTTAACGGATCAATTATATTCATTTCCGTGTCAGTGTCACTGCGTATATTATGTATCTACACAGTACACTATGAATAATATTTGAGTATTAACAGATTAGCGTGTTGAACAAAAACATGTTATTGTTATTCGTATTCTATACGCTGAATTTAGTGGTTGAATTTGGGGAGGGACGGAGATTCATTTTTTTTTCATATTATGTAACATAGGGTGACCCGACAAACTTTGAACGGGATGCTTTTTGTCCCGCTTTCGTATTGACCTGCATTTTCAAACGGATTTACGAACATTTTGGTAGAAAATTATCATTACGATATTCACTTTTTATTTTATTGTTGTCCAGTTTTTTAATTTTCAAAATACGATCACCCTAATGTATACCACCCTCGTATTTTATTCATCAAGGAACGCAGTGTACGCATAGCGTTAGTTCTAATTTCTAATCAATTTTCATTTTAATATGTCAATTATCCTCGGAAAAAAAATAAATTTACGAAAACGAATGGATTATGTCTAATATAATCGTATAATATTACCTAGATAAAAATATATATAAATAAAAAAATAAATAAATAATAATACAATTTATAATTTATACCAATTTTATATACCACTTTGAATATTAGCAGTAATTCTATGATGAAATCGCGTCGAAATTACGGGACACTGATAAGTTTCCGTTATCAGTTGTTTACATTTTTATTGGTGACACGGCGATTCGAGTTTAGCCACTCCCAGTACTGGGCTCTATGCAGTATGCTATGAACATTAGCCGTTTTAGGTTTTTCTTTGTCATGAAGTAACAGGTAAAGGTAAAGGGATTCGGATAGAAATATGTGCTAATTTATAGCAGAATTATTCATTGTGGTAGATAGTAGTTTTGTTTTCTTAGTAGTTTGTTTTATGCGTACAACACTAAAATTTTTAACTTATTTTCGTTTATTTTAAATAATTTTGAATTTTGATTATTTTTATGAGTTTTATACACTTCTCTAGTATATGTTTTCAGATAAATCGCCTTCCGATAAAAAAATTTATTTTATTTGATACTTCAAAGAGATAAATTACCTATTTTTAGTGTACAGAAGAACTACCTTCTATACAGAATTGGCCAAACATTTTTGTCAACAGAGAATAATAATGTGAGAAACTTAAAATTTATAGACACTGTATTTATAACTGTAGAACTAGTAAATTGACGTGTTAACGTAAAATTGACGTGATAACATTTAAAAAAAGTTGATGGCACTGCAGTAATTAATCAAATAAACTTTGACATTTGACCTTTTTTTTTTATGTGTGTACACTTTTTCGGGTAGCAGTCAAATACAAATTTTCGGGTAAAGATCTTTTTTTTTTAAATTTACTTAGTTGATACTTTAAAAAGGCATTAAATATAATTTCTCAATAGTTTTCATAAACATAAAGGAATATTTCCAAAAATGACAAACGTTTCTATAAATCGAAAAAAAATACGATACAGAGCTTAATTTGGATCATTTACAAATGTTTTATATACATACATCGATGACTAACTTTCTATACTTCTATAATAGGTACCTATTTAGAAAATTTTTTTGTTATCATATTCATTGAACTTATTAATTGAAATATTATGTCTCATTATAAATTTAATTTGTTATTTAATATTTACACATATTTTTTTTAGGTTCTAAGTAAAATTAAGTTTTTGTTGTTATATTTACCTATATAGTTCGCTTTAAAATTTTAAAAGCAAAGTTGGTTGTTGATTTACATTTATTTTTATTTTACAGATTGATTATTTTATAACTAATAAATAATTTGATTTATTTTTCATATTTTAATATTTAAAATTTCAGGTTGATATATGTGTAAATATAAATAATTTTTTTTATTAAATTTATAATATCTGTTTATATATTCTGATATTTGAGATCTATGTTATAATTTTCGACAAATGTATGGTTTATATAGGATTGTAAAATTAGGGCACTGGGTTTTAACTTATTATACTTTGTGAATAGTTTTTACCATTTATCGGAGGTTTATTTCCCTCAAAAGTCGCCCAGCGAAGTGATTTTTTAGGCGAGGAGCAATAAAGTTGTTTATTTTTGCATATTTTTTTAAGAATAGCATATTAATGATTTTTCGTGCATATAAGTGTATTTTGAGTACAAGATAATAACAATAATTGAACACAAAACCTGTAGTTTCAATAATACAGCGTTCAAATTTCAAACATAAAATGTAAAATGATACTTATTAATGTATCGTAATATTATCGAATAGGTAGAACTTAAATTGCAATATAATAGTTAATAGAACATAAATACTTTTCAAGATACTGGTGATTTTTATCTTATCTGAGTATAACGCGATTATTTTTCCTTTCACGGCCGTCAAAAATTAAATTTAGTTTAGTCCACCGTCGTATATGCTCTCGTTATTATTCACCACTTGTTAATGTGTTCGTTGTGTCGTTTAGTATTTAATTTATTTAAAATGTCGAAAGTGCCTAGTTTAAAAAAATACCTTACAGAATTTGGTGAAAATGTTTTTCTGCAGATGACGATATTTTATTTTGTAAAATTTGTGAGATCAAAGTTAATGGTTATAAAAGGTTTACCGTTATACAGAACTTAAAAACAAGTAAACATGAGCGATCGGTGAACCGTCAACTAAATTCAAATTAAAAAAACAACAGTTGTTTACAGCAAGTGCATCAAGTAATTCTAAAAAGTCTTTTTTTTTTCAAAATATTTGTGTAGGGCTATGTTGTGCCAATATACCATTGTATAAAATCTCAAATATTGAAATTCGATTTTTCCTTGAAAAATACGAATCGAATGATATCCCGACGGAATTAAATTAAAAAAAAAAAAAAAAAAAAAACATATGCGGACTATTATTACAATGAAACAATGGATTGCGTTAGGAAAAGTATCACTGGAAAAAAGATTTGGGTCTCTATAGATATGACAACTGACGTGGAAGGTTGATTCATCGCAAATGTTATTTTTGGCCCACTATTGGTTGATGGACCAGGTGAAATATTTTTATTAACATCTGAAGTACTGGAAAATGCTAATTTTTCAACGGCAGCAAAGCTTTTTGATAAATCTATGTTTCTTTTGTGACCAGACGGTATACAACATAATAGCGTGCTTTTATTTCTCGTATGATAAAAGCTGGTACAGCTATAAAAGCGTTGTATTCGAAAATGGTGCACGTTACTTGTTTAGCGCATGCAATGCACAGAATTGCAGAGGATATCCGTGGTAAATTTCCTGGGGTAGACAAGCTAATATCAAGAGTGAAACAAGTTTTTTTAAAAGCTCCATCTCACACAATGTTATTTAGAACCGAAGCTCCGGGTATTCCATTACCGCCAGAACCCATTCTTACGCGTTGAGCGAATTGGATATGTGCTGCTTCACACTACTGTACATACTTCAAAGAAATACACGGTGTATTGCCACAACTAGATTCGAGTGCCGCAGTTTCTATTAAAGAGCAAAACTTCTTTTTAGTGAAAAATCCCTAGAACCTAATTTGATTTTTATACACGTAAATTATGGATATTTATCATCAACGA
Source organism: Pemphigus obesinymphae (assembly GCA_025469235.1). Taxonomy (NCBI): domain Eukaryota; kingdom Metazoa; phylum Arthropoda; class Insecta; order Hemiptera; family Aphididae; genus Pemphigus; species Pemphigus obesinymphae. Next base: position 40,541 of record JAIPRL010000762.1, on the reverse strand, counting down.
TAACACAACTTGAAAGTCAGAATGTTTCATTGATTGATTCAATAACTCTCATAAAATCCGTGCAAAATAAATTAGATAAAGTACTTGGTGAAGTGGGTGTGGCAATAAATGAAAAATCAACTAATGTTTTGCATAAAAATGTCGGATTCAGTATTGTACAAAATATATCGAATATTACTGGAGAAATTACATCTATGGAGAGATTGGATTGCCTGAAGATTTGACCGGTGATTACTTGGTTTACTTTAAGTATGCCTGTACAACATTATCAAAATATGTAGAAAGGAGTTTTTTCCATCGTCGTTTAAATGTTGAAAACATTCAAATATTCAATGCAACAAATTTACTTTGATTATTTTTTTAGTTGTAAGTTTAATAGTTAAGTAAAAATAGTAGTATAACTATTTAATAATATAATAATTAATAATAATTTATCATCTGTCAGAATGTAAATGATTATTTAACATTTTTTTATGCATATTTGTTGGAATATTTTCATTTTTTTTTTGTGCATATTTTGCCAATTTTACCTTCTATAACTTTTTATCCCTACTGATAAGTGATGACGAAATACACAAATATAATATTAGTTTTATCGAAAATATTTTATCATAATGATAAAATTTTTGTTTGAACAATAATTATTTATATTCTGCATTTTAACTATACATGGATGACATAACTGTTTTGTTAAACCATTCATTTTATATGACGATTCATTAAAAAAAAATTTCAAATAGACTCCGATTATGGTTATATTATACAAATATATTAAACAAAATGTTTGTTTGATATATAGCAACTGTAATTTTTTTAATCGAATTGATATTTTTATCAGTATTACTAAGATTTTAAATTTTGGTTATCCAAAACTTTTTATCAGACATATTCAAAACGTATCAAATTGTTTATAACCAATTAAATTACACAATTAATGATGAACTACACTAAGCTATATATTAAAAACGTTGGTCATATTTATCGATAGAGTGTCCATTCTGATTTAATGTATACTTTCGTTCAAAGGATTCTATAGACAGAAAATGTCAACACAAATTAAAATCGCACGACTGAAAAATGTTTTTAACATTTTAAAAGGAATAATTTATATAAGTGGTCCTGGATCAGTACCCACTGCTTCTTGTTGTTGTGTAATCATATTTACAAAAGGGCATTTTAAAGTAGTTTTTGAGTAATAAATAGAGAATGGCTGTATTATAGTACATTATAAATGATTTGTGCCGATAAAAAGGCTCGTATAGGCATTGTAATCAAATCAAATAAAAAAAAACCGCAGAATATAATATTATGATTGTAAAACTATAAAAACATAACAATATTATCTAATATTTACCTTTTTATAATATCGTTTATTACACGACATAGTGATTGAAATAAAATATTCAGTAATTAACGATAACGTTCTTTGATATACTCTATGAACAAGTAAATAATTCCACAAAAATAATGATTGATAATTTCATACTCTTAGTAGAGTTTATCAAACTATTAGTCATATATATATATATATATATATATAATATAGTATGAACTTTCATATAAAAAAAATAAAAATACTTCATTGAATATTTTCTATATTTAATCTATATAGTATATAATATAATAATATATTGAAATAAAAAATAAGAAATAAATTCAATATAATAATATTTATCAACACTACAAGCAGTAGAATTAATTTAATTTAAATTTAAACTTTAAACGATTTGTAAATAAAAATAAGTTTAATAACGATTTTGGAGCACAAATTAGGCACAAAAAAATATTTAAACACAAAAAAAAAGAAGCTCAACGAATTACCAATGTATAGTGTATATGTTGCTCCTTTAGTCCTTCACCCTACTTAGAATGTAAATCGTGATAAAGCAATTTAATTGCGACTCCAATAAAATTCTGTCCTTTTCACAATCATATACGCTGCTTTCCTGTGAATTTCCCTCCGGAGTTATTGAGTTTAAATAAGAGTTTTTCTTTTTAGCTTTTTTCAAGGATTTCGTGATAGTATAATTTGCATCCCAAAACATCTATAAAGCGTTGGTATATACGTCCTGTAATTTTCCGTACAATTGAAACTATCGGATGTTAAAATATATCGTGTACTCCTAAATTGTGCTATTCACTTTAAATTGTTTTCTTAAAAAAACAAGCCTTATTCTTATTCAAACCACTATACGAGTATAATGATTGATTTTAAATTTAAGAACGTTACTCGTATACTGTGTATATTTACCTATTACGTATAGTTTATTTCTAACTACTAATTATTACCTATCTGTGAAATAGGTCATGTCAGTTGAATCGAAAAAATATCTCAAGAGCGTCAGTATAAAAAAAAAATGTTCCATGTGAAAATATCTCCGTTATATTAATATATTACAAAGGTGTATATTAAACGTTATTATGAAAAAGTTCCATACTTAGAACCTTTACATACTAGGTAATGAAAATATAATATCAGCATTTGATAGAACCTAATCAAATATATATATATACAGGATATAACTGGATTAAATTTTGTAAAATTTTCTATTCAATATTTTGAAATTTTTTTTAGTCATTATTAACTACAAGCTATTGTGCTATATATAATTAAAAAATGTATATACTTAAAATAAAAAAATTCAAATTTAATATATAATAGATATTTTATAAATCTAATTCATAGAAACATTAATTTTTTTATTTTTACTTATTTAATATTTCCTAGTGTATTAAAATATTTATGTAGTTATAATAATACATTATTATTACAAGAAAATTTTGCATTTTATGGGTAGTTTGTCTATACAAATTTGTCGAAAAAATGAAGAATCATAAAATAATACCTTCAAAATACAAAATCGATAAAATTTACTACTAGAAAATGATAAAACAAGTATATAAGTAGAGATTCGATCAAGACTTCTGGTTGAAATACTGTTTACAGTAGGAAAAAAAATGAACCATTGTAAACCAGAGCTCCATCGAGTCTAAAATAGTATTTTATAACATATACCCATATACAGATAAAAGCCAATCTATATCGGATACTAACTATGATTAACTAACATTATATTAATTTATCACTGATCAGCACGAAAAATATTTACATTTTCAAAAACTTTAAAATATCGTAAAAATTAATGATTGAACGTTTTAAAATAAAATTTAAAATTTAAAGTTCCATTTATTTAAACCGGGTATCAGTTAGAATTTATGTTAATTTAAAAGTTATTTATAATAAAAAAAAATTGCATTTTAAATACTAATAAAAGTATGATTAACATTAGATATGACCTTTTCTGACTCCTGCATAACATGTGAACTTTATAAATTATGTATAGTAATAACATTCTAGATATCAATTGGTCCTGTCTAATGTAAATAAAATTAAGCAACTACTAAAATGTTGTTAGACAGAATCTTATTTACTTCTTTAGAATACAGTTGACAATGTACTTTAAAACCCCATTTTGGATACAAAAATTTGCTGTATTTTTGGGACATTAGTGTAGAAAAGTACATTAAAAGAAAAAAAAAAATGAAATTTAGCACATTTTCACAATAATCTCACAAGTAATATTATACATTTTGAGAAAATTTTATAAAGCATCATATTTTTCAGTACGCCGATGATTTTAAGTGATAAAAACCGTTAAAACATTTTCTTGAAATGATTTTAGAGTTAAAATACTTATTATAAAATTAATTGAGGACAACATTTTGGAGTGAATCTCATTTTCTACTAAAACTATAGTTATTGTAGCTTTAAAAAACAATTATTTAAATTTTTTAAACTGCAATAACTGGTTTTTTAAATTATTAGGAAATTAGAAAATCGAAAATAGTGTTATTCCAATTCAAAAATGTTTTCTTCTATACATTTAATACTGAGTTTTTTTAAACTCTTGACTCACTTCATAAACTCGTTTTGAAAGTTTTGTATAAATATATATATATTTTTAAAATATCGTAATAATACAACAATAAAACGTGACACTAATATGGGACTACTTTTAAATTAATATAAAAATAACATAAATAAATAATAAATAAAAACTTTTAGACATTTATTTTTCTTAACAAATTTAAAAATCGGGCGTGTGGCGTCCTTCTAAAATGTCAATCTGTAGGTATATGTACTTGTTTTTTGAATACTTACCAAGACTGGAACGCGATATGTGTTACTTTTTGTTTATAACCAGAAAGCCATATAGTCAACGAGGTTGGGTGAACATTTTTAGGTGCTATATATTATGCGAGAGCTATTGAAACTGACACTTAATGTGTGTTTTTCTGTACAAACATTTTATGCGAAAAAAGGCTTTCGCGTGTAGAGGCGTTACACATACGGCCTCAGGGAAACAATAAATCACGGAAACTTTTATGTGTAGCAAAATGTTACCCTGTAACGTATTGAGTCTCGTCTAGTTAAGGAAACGCGAAAAGTTCAACAAATAATAAATACACAGGTTTAAAAAAAAAGAGAGACGAAAAAAGGACTAGTATTTATAAGTAAATTTACAAAATGAAGTATACCCAAGTCTCTATATTGAAATACCTTAGAAACTTATTGATTATAATAACATAATCGTGACTATAAAATGTGTCTAACGATAATTGGTTATGCTGTATAGAAATTTCGAATAGACAATATTTAATTAGATTCTAGATTATTTCGCTACCGGAATTTGAAAAGGAAAAACTTTTCATTTTATAAGATCACGCAGTCAGTATGATCAGACATAAAAATGAATATCGAACTATCCTATCGGCTGGTGTGATAAATGGGAGCATTCAACAGGAGAAAAAATCAAAATATAGTCTTCTAAATAATCGCAGAGCATAATCGAAGTGACACTGGGGATGATAAGACGAATGTAATGTATTAGCATTTTTTAAACAGAAGTAAATACTGAGAACGATATGACATACTTGTTTACGTTGTTCCCCAGCACCTAAGAAAGTAGTGAGGTTATGTTATAATAATGACATCAAAATATTGAAATTCACATCGAATATTTTATTTGGTAATATATTTACATTGATTAAATTATTTTTGAAATTTTCGGTAATTTATAGATATTTTATAATTTGAAGTTTCTATATCCTAAAAGGGATAATTTTGAGTTTTAGGATTTGAAAATTGCATTCAACGTTAAATATACGTACGTTATTCGGAACAATTGCAGTTTAGCTACCACGCGATTTATTAATTTTATATTTTTAGAAACCTATGTAAAATCGTGTGTTTTAAACGATGGTGTTATTCGTTTTTGGTCCAAAAACTTGGTTTCGAAGTTATGGCGATTTGATGTTTGCGATTTCACGCTTACATTACTCGCTGTGGCCGACTCCATTCCCTAACTACGCTCTTGAATGTCACTTCAATCGAAAATGTCCCCCGATTTTTTATGAAACACCACGTTGAGTATAGGTAATAGAGACAAATAAATAGTTTTCCGATGTTATAAATACGATGCGTAATATAGGACATACCTAATACTGCTAAAACGTAGAAATGAAGAGTGTCGTAACTTCAAAACTAAGTAAGTCCAAAAGTAATCCAGAAATTCTGACTTCACCATATTTTTTTTGTCAAAAATTACATAGGTACGAAAAAAAATTTAGAAAAAAAAGGTGACCCGTAAACTAGGAATATACCCAAATTAAATACGTTTCGAGTGAAATATCGCACGATACCCTGACGCGCCGATTAAGTACCTTATCACATCCCGTCGAATGTTCCGCACGGTAGGTCACGTATACCTATGTGTAAATTTACAAATTTCAAATCGCTATAATTTCTATACTAAGTGCAACAGAAAAAATCTAAAAACACCAATATATTAATTAAGAAGAAATACGTATTTTACAAAAAAAAAAGATATTTTAAAAATCACTCCGAGTGTTTTGTACGGTCGACCGACGCGATGCATGTAAACGTGAAATTGCAAACTTCAAATCGCCATAACTTCGAAACTAAGTTTTTGCGCCAAAAACGAATAACACCATAATTTCAAACACACGATTTTATATAGGTTTCAAAAAAAAAAAAATAAATTAATAAATCGTGTGGTAACTAAACTGCAATTATACCCGTTATTCTAATTAAATTTAAAAATCTGGATAATCCGTAGTCACTGTTTTTTTTATATTATCATTTAAATTTTGTCAACAAAATTATAAATTTTGAGGTACGTAAGTCCAAATAGATGGTAAAATGAGTATTTAAGGCCTGAAAAAATTTAAAATAACATTAGTCGTGCATTAATTTAACTAAATTTAAAAAATCGACGGGGAAAAAGTATTTTGAATTCTGAGCGTAGTGAGGGAGCTATAGTGGTTTTACATTGATGTTTATTTTTTTTTTTTCTCTAAACAAATTTTCTACCAGAAGGAATACTCCGATCTTTACATACTTATTCAGTTTCTGGTAGAAAATTGCATCTAGTTGGTACTTTAAACAAGTCATTTTTAGATTTTATCAATAGAGTTTTAATGCGCAACGAAAAACTATCAAAAAATGATGAAAGAATGGTAAAAATACGATTTTGTCAAATAGACATTTTTCATTTTTTCAGGTATCAAAAATCAGTACAGACTATTTTACAACAAAAACTATTTATTATATACTTCAATGCCAGGGGTTTAAACAAAACATTGGAATCATAATTGTTTATTTTGATTAATTTATTATAAACTATAGTAATTTATATTAAAATAATGCAACCAATAAAGATGTAAAAAAATAGTCAAGGGAGGGATGATCCACCTATTACCTCCCCTTGTAAAACCCCCACAGGCAAATAGGACGGTTTTTAAAGTAATTTTTTTTTATGTAACACAATGGTCTAACTATTGACCGAGTTACAGCTGTTCTCAATATTAAATAAAATCGATTTTTATATAATGGGAAAATTGAAAACGATTTAAAAGAATATGTAAGCTTATCTATATAAAAAGTTGTATTAAATTAATAAATTATGAGTTTCAGTGGAACGGGATTCGGTGAAATATAATTCGGCAAAACATGATTTTGGCAAACCGGACCTAAATTATTATATACCAACGTCATCAGGTCCACCTCATCGAGAATATTTTACGATATTAAGTGCTATCGGTTCTCTCGGTGGTCCCATTTATTGACTGTGATCATTATGGTACTTCATTTATCTATGGATACGATATAGTAATATGGTACCAATTATTATGTCATTTTGTTACTTTATAAACAGAACATTAAAACAGATACTATATATTCAATTAAAATTGAATGTTTGACCTTTAAAATTATTTTTAAAATGGAAAATGTCTTTTTTGAACAATATTTTGATATTTCTAATTCATTAAAGTAACTTGGGAGTGTACAACATTTTTTCTATCATAAAAATTGACGATATTATATGGAAATAATACATTTATGGTCAAAGTTTCAAGTTTTCAAATCTGTATATATATTATATGGTATAGGAAAATGTCTATTTTTTCATCAAAATGTCTTGCTGTTTTTCAAAAAATTTTAACTAAATTTAAACGGCTTGGAAAATATAATATTTATACATTTTTTACGTGTATCATATATTCAAACAAATATTCGTGTTAATTGTTATAAACTTTAAACAAACAATGAACGAAAAAAATTATTGTAATAGTATGCAGTCGAATATTTATTTTTGTTCTGTTTTTGTTTTAAAAAAAATATTTTTATATTTGATACAAAAAATGAAACAAAAATAAAATATTTAACTTTGTAGACAATGGTTAATTCGTTTATTTGAACAAATATATTTTAGTTCAAAGGTTTCATTGTACTTATATATATACATAAACTATAATATATGTTTATTAAATTAAAGTGTTATACAAAATGTTTGATAAAAACTTTTCAATAGAATTTCACGAAAAAAATACTTGAATATTTTGTGTTAAATAAAAAGAGGTCTCGTTTTATTAGACACATATACACAAACATGAATAATTGTACTATTTATAAATAATCAATTCATTTTTAATCCAATTGTTATCGTTAATAATTATTGAACAAAATTATTTGTAATTGAATAATAAATTCTCAAGAAATTAATATAATTATTATCAACAATCTAAAAATTATCTCTAATCGAATTATAATTTTTAATATTTAAAATAATAGTGATTATATTAGTACTTAGCTAATAGAATAATATTTTTCATAATTAAAAAATATAAATTATCAGGAATTGAAAAAATGATCGAAAATCATTATGAAATCGAATATTTGAAAATAAATAATTTTAGTGTCATTAATTGTCGACTGTCGGTAATTGAAAAATTTTGAATTAAAAGTTATAAACTAAAGCTGTAAGTAAATGATTTTTTAAAAAAATATTATTTTTTATCAATATCATATATGATACCATCGAAGAATGTATTGATGGTACAATGATGTGTATTTTAAATTTTGAGCGTAGCAAGGGAACTAGTGGTTTTACAATGATGTTTATTTATTTTCCTGTGTTAAAAATATCGATCAGAAGGATTACTCTGTTGTCTACAAGCTTATCTTATTTCCGATAGAAAATTTTATTTTTAAATAGTTTTTTAATGCGTTAAGAAAACTACCAAAAAATTACGAAAAAAATGGTAAAAATATGATTTTGCGAAATTGAGATTTTTTATCCCTACGTAATTTAAAAAAAATATGAATTTAAAATCTTGAAATTTACGTCAAATATTTAATTTAATGATATATTTATGTGGAATAATTTTTTTTTTTAAGTACACGCTCATTTAGCGCGTGTTTTACAGTGACTTTATGTGAATGAAATTGCTGTTTCTCTTTAAAAAAGTCGGGAACAAGATATAGTTTTATTTTTTTTTTGTGCTTACCACATGTATAACTGACAGTCGACAGATATTGCTTTAATAATATTTATTTATACTCATTTCTCAATATAATTGTTTATATCTATTCAAGATATTTTGTAATAAAATGTTATAACTTATAATTAAATACTATAATAAATAATGTATGCAAAATTTAGCTATGTAGGTACCTATATATAAGTGTTAATAAAAACAGTACTCAAAGGCTTAAGTACATAAAATGCGATTTAGTAACCAAAATACGGTTATCACTTGAGTCAACTGCTACCAACCCACCACATAAATATTATTGATAAATGTCATTCTCGTTTTGTATTTATCTGGCATTCTTTCCTCTCGGTTTCCATAATATTATATTGAAGTACAGAATCGATTATTTGAATTTAAATTATTGGGAGGTATACTGTAAAATTATTCGTTAATGTTATTGAAATAGGCATGAGCTTATTAATATTAAATTACATTGTTTTATTTTAAAAGTAATACATTATGAGTGTATTTACAAATTTTGAAATAATTTATTTATGTCAAAAAAGGTTTCAGTTTTAAAATCATCCATCTAAAATCTACAGCCAACGTATAAATGTATATTTTCAAAAATCATATGAATACAAGGTACTGAGTATACCATGTTACATATACTGTTACATCGACTTGAAAAAGTTTTTGCTAAGCCAGTCTTCAGTCAAATATTTAAATTATCTACTTATGTTATAAGAACACATAATAATTGATATAAATTGTCTGTTAGTGCAGCAATATATTTAAAGGTATTGAACTATGTATTATTGCTTTTTTAGTAGTTTTATGGCTTTAGTTTCTATTTTCTTTACATATATCTGTATTTGAGATTTATTTAATAAATAAAATTATTATAACTTAACCGTTGCATCAAAAAATAATTAGATTATTGTACTAATTTTATCGATACTATTAGTTAACTTCAAGACCTAATATATTCAAATACCTACAATCTACATATAACCATATTATGTTTATTTTTATAAGTATAGTAAAAACAAATGTTGAATAAATTTAAGGGATTCTACTGTCTTCTAACACAAGGAAATTGCATTTAATAAAAAACGTTCCATCAAAGTATGAGTTTATTATGTATAGGCAATTTTAAAAATGGTGGATGTATACATAAGTACATATTATATATTACAAAACATTTAAATATAAAATTTTAATAAAAATATTTAATAAAGATAATTTTTTTGTTTAGTGTGTTATAACTTAGAAGTATAAAATAATTTACAAACCACAGGTAATTATATATATAGATGCATATATATTATATATCGTACTATGTTTCTTTTTATATACCTAGTTTATCAAATGTTGAACGAACAAATTAAAGGAATATTGTTATCTATAAAAAGGTAATTCTATTTAACATGAAACGTTTCTTCAAAATATAAATTTATAATGTATACCTATAAGATGTATGCGTATACAAATTATAGTATTCACCAACTTCTAAATTTATCAAACATTATTTGATATTGTATGATTATTATTGTTAATTTTATTTAACTATATGCCATATGATTGTTTAATTGTGTTACTTTTGTATAGAGGATTTTAATATACAACGATTAAATCAAAGAATTTTCACAATATTTTGTTAGTTTTCAAAAACCAATATAGGTAATAAACTCTAAATAAAATATATTAAATGTATATTTGACAGTTATAGTTATGTACTTATAATCAAGGTATTCTAAATATTATATAAAGAAAGTCACACTAAATCACAATTTCTTCTACGATTACTCTTTTGATATAATGTTAAACATACTGAATAACATCATTATATAATTATGTATAGTAGGTATACCGAAACTCTGTTCAGAATTTTATTTTTTCGAATGCATTGATTTATCATTACTTTCAGATGCAATATACCCACCGATCCTATCCGATAAGCTATGTGCTTCCCTGTTATGCAACTGACGAACAAAGTGCATCTTTATTACATTTATTACGTATGTATCGTATGTATTTTCCGGAAAGAACAAATAAATGAAGAGTCTTCGATTATAGAGATTTATAAAATTTGTTATAGCTAGAACTTATAAGAGGCTTATAATTTCGATTTTCTCATTAGTTTTCTTAATCGTAAAGGAAAAATACCAAAAATAACCAAAAATTGTTATCAATTGACATATTTGATAATTCCAGAAACTAGAAACATAGGTATACTAATTATTAGTAAAGTACTATAATTGCTTTCCAGTGGAAAATCGTAAATAAATTGTAATTGAGTCCCAAGACAAATACTTGCCAAACAATTTAATTAAAATTTGATAGATCTACTTAAAAATTTATTAGCTAAGCTGTAATAATTTTAATACAAATATAGGATACTTTTTCATATGCTTACGTAATTATGGTAGTTTATTTTGGTTATTCCAAATTTTTAGGTTATTTTTTAAAATTTTTTGGAACTATTTTCAGGTATTTTTATTGATTTTTATATTGACAAATTTGTCACATTCATATTTTTTTACTCAATTATTGTATAATTTATACAATTTATAATATAATTTTTCGTTGAAATTAAGGTAATTAAATAAAATATATTTTTATAACATCTAGGGGTGGTGCTTCTCTCAGTTTCTTTAACGTGGTATAGTGTATTATTTAAATATTCAACATGACTTCACTATCATCATCTCCTTCGCCTTCTCTGACAATTATTTGGGGTCGGCCAACCTGGTCCTACACTTCCAATTAACTCTATCTCCCACATCTTCTTTACTTACTCCCACCTTCCTCATATCACTCGCCATCACATCCCCCTATCTCTATTTCGGTCTTCCTCTCTTCCTCTTACCAACAACAAGAATTTCCCTTACTAATCTTACTGCCTTAGTATCTTCCCTCCTTAATACATGCCCGAGACATCTTAATCTATTCTCCCTCATTTTGTCTACCATTCACTTCCTCAGGACTTTCTCCTATCAGTACTATATCATCTGTAAACAACATGCACCATGGTACCTCCCCCTGTATATCCTTTGTTATCTCATCCATTACCAGGGAAAATAAGTAAGGACTCAAAGCTTTACTATTTATTAATTAATTATTTATTTATTAATTTACTATTTCCTGATAATTATTTCTGACAGAAAAAAAATAGAATTTGCTATTCAATAAAATTAAATGATCCTATATCTTAACTTATAATTTAATTTAACTTAATTATAAGTTCACTACTAATCAAAATTGGTTAAGTTAACAATTAAGTTATAATTATTTAAATATTAACTCGTTAAGTGAGAAATAAATAAATGTATTATTATTATTTCTAGCCTTACTTTTTTACACCTAATTATTAAATTACATATGAGATACATTTTAAAATCAAAATCAAATAAATTAGGTACGTTATCGAATGAGTTACAACTTACAGCTAAAAATTAAAATATTTGAAATTAATATATTATATGCTATAGGGCTAAGCATATTTTGTATTTTGTTGTAATTTGTCTACACATTTGACTGGTTTTCAAGTAAAGCATAGTGATTATAATAAAAAATAAACACAAGTAATTTGAATAATATATAGGCAACTTTTGTATAGTCGTAAAACATATTATTAAAAAAAAACCATTTTGGGTTGGAAGTGGACAGTAAAATAATAAAAATGTACATCACTATTATAGTTGTTAATAATAAAACATCATATATTATGATGATGTGTCTTTTTGTCCTGTAAAAACACCGTGATTTGGCTTTATAAATTACATCGAAAAAATACGATTTCCTCAAAGAACTTTTTTAAATAAATTATTATATAAGTTTGAATAATATTGAATATGATTTCATAAACATCAAATTAAAATATAATATTATTTTAAAACATGAATATTAATCAATATATTTAAGTATATAATCAAAAATGTCAAAGGGTATCTTTCAAATATTTCAAATATTTATATTGGAATTTAATTATTAGAAGGGCCATTTATGAGTTCCACTTACAGTTTATGACAGATGAGTCATAAGATCAAAGTTCAGCGATTTCTTATATATTTCATATTTGTAATTGATATAGGTACACAGAAAATATAATTTATTAAGTAATACTACCAAATGGAATTTTGACATAGGACAAAATACAAAATGCTATTAAAATGTATTTAAAATGATAAAATCTTATATTCTAAAAAGTATTTCTAAGACTTGAATTCTATATAAAATGATTAACTACGATTTAAGCTCAATCAAAATTTTAGAATTTTTAAATTTTCGACAAGTTAAATTTTCAATTTATAATATTAATAATATAGTTATTAGTTACAGGAATAATATTATACAGACTATTGCAGACAGCAGTTACTATAAGAATAAAAGAGATTTGTAAAAATAACTCAAGAAAACTTTAACTGACTCGTTGGCTTTTTTAAAATTTTAATTGAATGCACTAATATCCTTTATAGTGATTTATCATTAAAGCTCTCAATTATATAAATTTTCTCAAATAAAAAACTTTAAAGAATGTATGTCTGGTAAATTTACCGTGGAAAATCTAGAAAAAAACACTTGTGCTACAAGTTTTAACGAAGAGAATTCATATACCTAAATAAAATAAAATAAGAATTTATAAGTACATTTTATATATTATGAATAAAATACCTACGTCATTAAAAATAATTTAGAATCGATTTTTTTCATGTTTTATGATTATGTTTGTAAAACTTTTTATTTACTTTTATAACTGTTTTATTAAACTATATAATGTTCCATAAATGAAATGTCGTCAGATAAAATATACAAAATTTCTACAATATAACAATATTTAGAATTTTGTAAAAATAAAAGTTTTTATTTATATATTTAAAATTTGTATGTAAATTTTTTGGAATACATAATTATGTAATTTTATATATATTATGTAACCAATAATTTAATCAGACTTATTTAATTTATCCGTATATATTAATATATATAATTGTATGTGTGTATTTTTTGATTATTTCCCACACCTGACCCGGGGAGAAGAATATAGACGGGGCTTGCGGGGTGGTTGGTTGTGTAGCGATGGCCTCTTGGACTATGTCCTCAAGGTTGCTGGTACCTACTGGGGTGGCGAATCGGGATTGCATGGTGTCTGCGAAGAGTTCGGCCTTTGGTTTGGGTTCGAAGATTAATTTTCCTGAGCGGTCTTTTAGGGGGTGTGAGGGTGGGGGTTTGCGGAGAAGGGCTTTGTTAAGTTTAAAGAACCTATAAAGACCGTCTGTGCGATCATTTAGGTAGCCTAATAAAATTTTCCACTGGGAGCTACGGTGTTCTGAGAGTAAATCTTTGACGCGGGATGTCCGTCGGTTGAGGGACGATTTTGTTAGGGGGTCTCTAGTGCGCTGCTATTGGGCACGTAGGTATCCTTTATGACTGATTTCTTGAAGTAGCCTACGGGGGAGGGGGTTGATAGTTTTAGCAGGTGTGTATTTACGGGTACATTTGTCGATATTGCGAGTGAAAATTGGAGTTAGGTTTTAAATGGCTGCATCTATGTTGACGGTGGACGATCCGCCAAGGGTGAACATTTTTCTTCATTCATTAGGATTTCGAAAGTGGCGCAATCAGTGAAGTGGGTTGGATGGTGTGGAGCATAATAAGCTGTATTGCAATTTAGGTGTAATATGATCAGAGTGTGGTCAGAAGATAATTCGGTTGGGTGGTTTCCCAGTGTGTACCTGTGACCACCAGTTTTCATGATGGCTACATCTAATATGTTTGGCCTGCTGGTTTGACAGTGGGGGTAGTGCATAGGAGAGTCCGGAGCTACTATGGCGATGTCCGTCCTAGTATCCGCGTAGCGGGCCAGGACGGTGCCTGAGTGGTTGGGATGGCGGCTGCTCCAAGAGCGATGTTTGGAGTTTAGGTCGCCTGCAATTATTGTTTGGGCAGAAGTGTTTAAGAGGACTCCCTGATTTCTGAAGTTAAGAGAATGTTTGCGGGTCTTTTGTATGCTGCGACCAACCTAAGCTCAGATATGGATGTTTTAATGTGGACGGTGGTGTTTTCGATATTTACTGTGGGAATAGTTTGAACTATGTGCGTTATTCTTTTGTGAATGAATTTTGCCGTGCCTCCACGCGCCGGTCGCCCGACAGGTATAAAACGGTGGGTAAAGTACCCGTGATAGTTGGGAATTTTGAAGTTGGAATTTGAAGATAAGTGCGTTTCATTAAGTAGTAGTATGTCTATGTTGTGTTTGGCAGTAAATTCAATTGATTCAAGGCGCTTCCGACTAACGCCTTGGCAGTTCCAGAAGAGAATTTTTAGATTATTCATTGTTGCTTAATAACATGGGGAGAATTTTCAGAATATGTATCAAAGCGTCTTTGACCTTTGTCTTGCCAGATGATATCATAGGAATTAGGGCAGAAAGCTGCTCAGAAATCTACTTAATATCTGCGGCGAGTTTGGATGTGGCTACCGAAGCGTAGGTTGGCCTGGCGGAACTGATGATTAAATTTGGTTGAGAAGCTCCTGAGGTGGGAAGTGGTGGCATAGAGTTTCCTATTTGGACTTATAGGGGGGGGGGGTTTGACTGTGTTGGGCCTACTGGGTTTACGAGAATTTTTGAGAGCTGGACATTTAGAATAATAGCTGTGTGATCGCCTTCGCAGTTCACGCATTTGGGCAATTGGTCTTTGGTTTTTGGACAGTTCTTAGCCGAATGATCGCCTGCATACTTAATGCACCTAGGTGCATAACCGCAATGCAGACTAGAATGGCCGAAACGTTGGCATGAATAGCACTGGGCCGGTGCGTTAGATTTGTATGATTCTACACTAACGGACATATAAAATAAGTAGTTCTCTTGGTAAATACGTTTGCTGTCGGGATTGGCCGTTAGGGTTACCATGTGAATTGGAAATTCGCGAATCGCATTTGAGAATTGCCTGACATGTAGTATCCCATAACCCATTAGTTTTAATTCTTCCTCTAGCTCCTTTTCCGAAATGTCTACTAATAAACCTTTAACTACAACTTTTAATGTCCGTTCTTCACGGGTAGGGTAGGCGTATACGTAGAAATTTATTTTGTTGTCGCGGAGATGTTTTTAGACTGCGCGGTGCACTTCTGCATCCAGACAAGAAATTTTAAGTTCAGAAATTTTAAGCGCCTTGGTGACAAGAGCACCAGTTAGGAATTTAGACACTAGAGAGCCTGCGATTTTGCGCCAAGAGGCGCCTTTCATGAAGATTGGGTTGATTTTAAAAGCCGTTGGATTGGAATATTGATCGACAGAGGCGGATTGCGAGTTCAAAGGTTTTTGTTTATCTTAATTTGTAGCGATGTTTGATGGCGGAGTGAAGTTGTTTTCCTTAGTGGGTGTGGAGTTTGTTGTCGAAGAGGCACTGCGTTTTGTTTGAAATCATGTCTGGGGGTAAGTCAAAGACAGAAGTTTTAGCTGCGAGTTTGGACGGATTTAGATCAGGCGGAGGAGTACCTGACGAACGTTTGAGGGCCACGAAAGTTTGGCGGAGATTTGCGAGGCTTGACCAATTTTATTAAATTTGGCTGGTCTGCCAGCTGTAAAGTTGCGCGTGAGTCGAAGGGCACGCACGAAGAAGACCCGACCGGCAGGTCTTGCACTGTGAGCGTGCCTATTCGCGATTCCAGTTCTGTGTTCGTGATGTCACAATGAAGCCAAACTACCGTCTCGGTATGGTGGCCAGTAGCACTGAAAAGGGTTGGTCAGGTAGTTGGTTTGATGTGTGGAGTTTGTGTGGTTGGTGTGTTGACAATTGCACGTGGGAAAGGCTCGAGGGAGCCTAGCAACCGTTCCTGGCACAGGTGGCCGGTTGCCCTGAAAAGGGCAGGTCGAGATGCTAAAAAAAACACAGAGAGTAGGAACAAACAAGGAACGTGTGTGTTCAGTGCAGGTGTCGTGAAGGAAATGCGGAGAAATTGCGAAATCGGAAATATATATGTTATTTATTTGGAAATTGACGCCACGGACAACTAGGGTTCGCCTTACCGGCGAACCCATCAATTACCTCGTGCCACCTATCTGGGTGTGCCTTCTTTATAACATAACGACCGTCTATTTGGGTGTCTCCTTATTACCCTCTATTTGGAGGTGTGTTCCCTTATCATGGAGTTAGGCTACGTGAAACCCGCGTATGTGCTTGACGGTTGTTAGTGCGCTGGGGCAGCTCTACGGACACCTCTATTGTATCTATGACCCCATCGGACACATCCCCCGTCCGAAAATATTGTATATAATCTATATGTATAATGTATATATATTAATAAAACGGTTGACTTAAAGATATATAACCAATGTATATGTATATGTAATTATAATATTCTATTTGTAATAACTTGTAAAATATTTGTAATAATAAACGACGACGAGTAACCACTCTACATTGGTTTTGATTATTTCTACGAGGCGGCGTGAACCAAAAACACCCCGCTTCAAAAGTTAAGTGAATTAGAGATTAAAAATTTTAAAAAGTTCAAAATTCAAATGTAATATTTTGAATAAGAATTATTTACCAAAATAGTGGTAATCTACCGTCAAGAATCTAAAAAGAGGTTGCATACAGGGGAGCAAGCTTGGTCTCAGACTCTGGAACATTACGGCTGAAGCTGCCTTCGCCAATACGAGAGCCATCGATAATCATCGCGTACGAGGATGACTTATCGGTCTTGGCTGATGGTAACACCAGGTCTGAGATTCAATCTCATATCGAGTCTCTACTCGATGGGCTGGTGTCGTGGACTAATGTCCGTGAAATCTCCTTCTCCGCAGATAAGTCGGCCATGGTCACTCTCAAAGGGGGCCTTGCGCCCGGCTTCACAACCCGATTTGGGAATAGCCATATTAAAGCCAACTCCACCATTAAATACCTCGGTGTCCATATGGACACGAACATGCAGCACAGTATTCATGTCAAGATGGTTTTGGCTAGCAGCACGGATTTATACAGTAGGATGAGGTCCACCATAAGATAAAAATGGGGTTTAAGCCACGAGCACGGCCGTATGATCTACCGGGTGGTTTACATTATCCTAGTAACATACGCCGCCGGGACCTGGTTCGCTCCCTCGGCATCTTTCTCTAAAGAATTAAATATCGCTTAACGTCGCGCATTAAAGGACATTACAGGCGCCTATAGCACCATATCGACAGTAGCTTTTCAGTTCCTAGTTGGAGTTCTACCGCTTGATTTGGAAATCTCACGGTGCGCCGCCATCCAGCGTGGTCAGTCACCTAAAGCGGCAATGTCCACTGCGCTAGACTTATGGCAGATCAGTTAGGATGCTAGTCCTAAGGGTAGGCTTACACATCAAATCATCCCCGACGTTAGAAATCATTACACAAGTCAACTAGTTGGAGATTACGGGGACTTCTATTACTTCAATCTAGTAGAACCCCCGCCTGCGAGTGCGGTTTCCCTGAGGAAACACCGGACTATTTTATTTACAAGTGTCTAACGAACCAGGCGGTTCGTATTTAAAAAAATATACAATACATTTTATTTTATTAATTTTAAAATCGTATTTTATTTAAAATAAATTATAGTTTCAAATTGTTTATCTTACGATTGATTTGTGTTTTTAATTTTGGGGGATGTAGGTAATTCAACGAAAAAGTCGACGAACCTTTTGTATACGGTCGATCGAGTGTAACCGAAATTATCTCGAATAGACTACGAGTACGTTGCATATAATATTACGACGGCAATCGACGACGGAGGCCGTGTCAGCCAGCGGCAAACATTTATATATATATATATATATTATATACATATACGTGTGTGTGTACGGGACAAGGGCCGGTGTGACGACGGGCAAAGGGTAAATGACATGACAGTCGGAACAATCCGATTATTAATGATAGCCGACTTAAAACCAGTGATCAAGAGGCCCTCGCCGGTGGAAAGCGGTCGGCCCCGTGGCGAAGGGATAATGGCGGTGGTTGGGGGCAGCGTAAAAACCGAATCGTTCGGCCGTGAATGAGAGGAGCGAACCGGACGGGAGCGGTGCGCGTACACACGCCGTTCCCTCGCCGGTCGTGTCTCGATGACGGCAGTGGTGAAAAATGGCGTTGCCCACTCCATAGAACCCGCAGTGTATTTTATCGTATATTTACTTACTTTTTGAGTTTAACCGATTTCGACGCGTTTCAAAACGGATAAATGAACGACAGCCCCCCCCCTCCGCACACACACACACACACACACACACACAATCCGTCGTTAAACTCGGGGTACACGGGCTCCGTGCGGAGGCCGAATTCCGTGTGAATCGGAGCAGCGGTGTTTGCAGTATATCACAGCATACAACATACAATACAATGCGGAGTGGCTGTGTCATACACCGAACCAAATATCATTGGTAGAACTAACAATACGCAATAATTAAATTTTAGCAAACGAAAATTTGTTGAAACAATACAATTTTTATTATTCTAATGTATATATTGTTCAATTAATAAAAAAAAAATGTGTTTACAATAACAAATTCAATTTGTGAATTTCACGAAATATATAAGTTATAGTTTAATGAAAAAATTTTTGCAAAATTAATACAGATTTTATTACTATAATAAAATACTACGTTATTAAATTGAAAAAATATTCCGTTTAAATTGACTATTTTGATGAACAATCGGGCGTTTGTTCTACGGAGAAGAATAAAAAAAGAAACACGAAATATTTGTATTCAATTGGACAATTTTATCCAAGACTTTGATAAAAAATATTGTTAAATCAATAATACGTTTTATTAAATTAACAAATATTTTATTTCTAAATCAACAAACATTTTATTGTACGTATATTAACAACCATATTATTAAATTAATCTATATTTTTTTATTGAAATCACAGATATATTTGGTTCAGTGTACGTATACGGCGTGTGCGAATGAAAGGGATAGAGCGAGGGGGGTGTTGATACCCTTTCCAAAATTCGAGAAAAATATGAAAATTGATGACCCAACTTGAAATATACTATTTTAATTCGTGGTGTTACGTTTATAGTTTATATATACTCGTCTCATTACGTCAGATGTAGGTTATACTATCCACACCCTATATATAAATATTGATATTTTTGAATTGAAATTTTTATATGGATATCGAATATTGACGTGAAACTATAAAGAATAGCAAACGTTGGTTTTAAAATTACTCAAAAGTCAAAAATTTTTTTTCAATAAAAACAATTAGGTATCATATAATTACGCAATATACTTAAAGTACCCAAAAAAAACTTGAAGTATATATAGGGCTCGGAATTCACCGAAACACTGTCATCGTACACTAAGAAAATAAATGGATGAAAGTTGTATATAATCGACTAATGATCGGTGTGGTATTAAGATCGATTTGAGAACAGTTTTTTTTCAAAATAAGATTACATGATGTAGTTTTAGTAGAAAATTAAAAAATATATGCGTTCATATTTCTGTCATGTGCGAATTTTCATTTTTATTTTCGTAATATACGTTTAAAATGACGTAAAAATAAAAAATACCCCATAAAAATTATAAAATGACTTAAAATATCAAAAACTTGAAATAAACCCCAAATAAAGTTCGTTGTTAGAATAGCGTATACTTAAAACACATTTGTATCTTGAAAATCATCGTGTCAATACCTTTTCAGAAAAAAAAAAAAATACAAATTCATCGATTATCCGCTAGTTACATCCAAATTTCTATTACTTGCAAAATAGGTACCAATGTATTAACTATACATGCCTATATTATCTATTTAATCGATTTTGTTGCTTAATTTATAATAAATAATTGTCATGAATACCTACATAGTCCAATACATTATAATTTATAATAAGATCCTACATGCATTTGTATATAGGTATTTAAATATAATATTTAAACATACATATTATACCGACCTACGTATAGATTGTATGTTACATTTATAGGTACAAATATACAGTTCAATAGTTTTCAAAAAATCCGAAATTTTTTCTTGCACTTGACCCTGATAAACGGACCTCCTATAAATAGTATCACGATGTGAGCAAAATATAAACGATGAAGTTGACCAGATTAACCAGAAATAAAGTCGTTTGTGCTTGTGCTTGTGATTGTGAAGTTATGATTGGTATAATCATAAGTTAAATTGTTTGGTAATTAAAGTTATGTTTAAAAATACTCCAGGCAAAATCGTATTTATCTATGTCAAAATCCCTCTTAAATTTCAAAATTCTGAATAAGCCTTACAATAAATTTGATTATGAAAGTATTTAGTAATTTATTATCTTATAATTGACCGCTTTATAAGCGTTTACATTTTTACTGCTCCACTTCATTGGGTTGGTTTATGACAGAGAAATTGTTTATAACTCCATAAACATTCATTATAGGTACCGTAAATTATAGTATATGGTGTTAATTTTTTTTCCGTTTTGTTTGTTGTAACGGTCATTTTTTCCGTATTTCCTATCATATTTTATATATAAAATATATATTTTATCAATATTATTCCCCTATGAAACATATTTTTTTACATATTTTAATGATATGATTGGTATATATATTATTAATGAGTTTTAAGTAATTTTCTTAAATGCCACCAATTTATAACGGCACAACTCTTTTTTAACCACGTTCCAAGTAACCATAAAACAATGTGTATATTTAGGTGCTTGTTGAACACCGTTTAAATGTTCTCACAATTTTTCAGAACTTAGTTCAATTTATATGAATATTTGTTTATGGGATGTAATGTCACACTAGTGTGACTACAATGTCGGCTTTTAAACGCCTTTTAACTCTAGTAAATGGTATTATATATTCCACTATTTGTAACACTTCAATAAGTTTTCAATGATGTGTACTTAAGTTTATTGGACATTGTCAGAAATTAATTTATTTTATATATATTTTTAAAAACTGATAAAATATTTTAGCATTTATTTACTATTTATTAATTTATTTTCCTTAAATTTGTATGAGCCCAATACACTGTAATATTTTTATTAAAACGGAAATTTTTTTGAAAATTAAGTAGGTAATAAATAAAAACAATTATACAAAATACGGTAAATATGGAGTGGAAATGTTAGTTCGTCCGGTAGTATACTAAATAGTATATTATATATAGTACTGAATAAAAATGATTATGAGTGGAGCTTGGTAAAATATACGTAATTATTACTGTAAAAAAATTTTTATTTTATATTATGATGACACAATAAGTCAAGTTATATTATCATAGCAACCTTACTTATTTATAAAAGTTGGCCGTTATAAAAGGTAGTTTTCATTTATTCTTAAGAAAATTACTGAGGAAATTTAAAAATGTTCTTTGAAAAGTATTGTCTAGAACCAAATGGCTATAAAAATAAAAACTATTTACTTCAAACTCCTACTTAAAAAATTATTTTCAGGAAAAAATAAAATAAAACCGCATAATTGTAAAACTAATAGAATTATTCGCTCAAATCTAAAATAATATATAACTATTTGTTTTTATGAACGTATAAGTATACATTTTTGCATAATTTTTATGTGTTGGTTATATGGAAAGGTGATTTTAAAAGAAGAATGGCCGTTAGCATATGTTGAACTTTGTACACTTTCAAATATGCATGTAAATAAAAGTAAGTTCTAACAAATCACAAGAACTATTTAATGTTATCCATCAAACCTAAATATTTATTTTTGGATAAATTTTAGTGTTCAAAAAAAATAATAGGTCATTAATGTGAAATTAGCTTATCACTTTCAAAATTGCATATTATAATTACATTTCTCAAACTAGACTTGTCATTTCAACAAATTGAGATACCTTTTCATAAAATTCCAACTTAAACAAATAAACAAAAAAAAAAGGGAATTTTTTTTGGCATCGAAAAAAGTTGTGAAATTAGTAGTGAATTTAGAAAATTTATCTCATTCAACTTACCTCATTTATTGAAAATTGTTTTAATAATTTTGTTACATATAAATTCGTATGAACGTAAAATTTTATGTTATTGTTATTATTATTAATTTGTCATTTTCATATTTATTTTCAAATAAAATTATATTACATATGTAGATACACTAGACATCATAACTGCAATTGTTTAGAATTTAATACGATAAAACAATTTAACTCTTTGTTTTAACTATTAAGACTTATTATTTTTTTTAAACTTATAAGAATTTACTTATGTTGTAAATTTTATATAATTTTAAATTAATTTTTACGGAATTTTATTACATTAAGTTCACACTCCTTATAATAAATGTTGTACAAAATACTAGTGTAATAGGTTATAGTAATAACTATAATGGTTATTAAAAGGAAAATTTATCAAAAATGGTCCTGATAAAAGATCGCAAATGTTATTTTATTTTTTGATAGTAAGTATAAAATTATTATATATTGCGTACAATCATTTTAGCTTTTACAATACACATTATACCAAACGCCATATTTTATGACATATTTTTCAAAGATGTATACACAGTCCTCATAATAACATCACTCTATAAAAGTAAATCTATATTAAGATAAAAATAAGAAAAGGCCGTTCTGATACATGTGGTGTAATAGTTGGCCTATTATCTTTTTAGTCCTCCAACATTATGATAGTATAGTATTATAATATTCGATTTGTTATCAATGATAAATTATCGTTAAAAAAATAAAAATAAAATAAATTCTAAATTTTCATTTAAAAAGCACTCTACGTAATACAAATACACAATAATGATAGATATTGAAAAATGAGAAAATATGAACTTTTTTAATAATACATTTCTAGTTTCTACGTATACCATTGGGTACTGATTCATAATATTATAAGAAAACGTAGTGGACATTAATGTAAAATGTACATTTAATAGGTATATATATTTTTTTTAAACAGTGAAGAGTTAAAAATTAAGTTAAAACCTAATGTTAATTAATTAAAAACGATTTTTTATTCATTAAATATCAAAAATTTCATTTTTATTTTTTGGTTTATAATACCGCAATAAGATTTAATTGTAAATAAAATTGGTTACCTAATATAATAATGTAATAATAAATAATAACGCGAATGAGAGAGGTTTTTTTTAAAAATAATTTAAAGTAAAATGTTCTTTTCTACTAAAATTACTTAAAGTTTACAAGTTTGGTTTTTGAAACGAACAAAAATTAACTATAGTTATTTACTTATTTGAACTTAATAATTCGATAAGACTACAGTAGGTACACCAAATTAACTAGTAATTGTGTAAATTAACAATAACTTAATTTTTGAACTTGATAACTAGTTTATTCCCATCTTTGTAAATAAAATATAAATAGTTATTTATTGTGTATGCATTCTCGTAGTTTGTATTAAGTCTTATATAAAATAGGTAATGTTTAACATATTTACGTATATAAATAACATATATCTATAGGTCTGGAATTTTAATGTGGTAAATAATGTTTTTAAATATAAGAATGCAAAATAGATTTATTTACTACATTAATTTGGAATTATTAATTACATTTATTTCAGGTAGGTATTTATTATACCAAATTA
This sequence comes from Pemphigus obesinymphae, assembly GCA_025469235.1. NCBI lineage: Eukaryota > Metazoa > Arthropoda > Insecta > Hemiptera > Aphididae > Pemphigus > Pemphigus obesinymphae. Next base: position 16,154 of record JAIPRL010000762.1, on the reverse strand, counting down.
TAGCATTCAAAAATAAAATTATCCAATTAATTTGTTAAAATTTAAGATTTTTAGTTAATTACAGCTAGTGTTGGCTCAGATAAATAAGTTTTTATCTAGATAAAGATAAAAATTAGTCATAATAATATTATCTGAATAAAGATAAATATAACTAAATAATTTTTTTTATCTACATAAAGATAAATAAAATAACTTTTAATCTATATAATATATTTCTATCTATCTATTTAATATATTTTTATATTCTTTTTTTTGCATATAAAAATCAAACAAATGAATATATTTTAATACTTTTCAAAGATTCTTATTAAATGTATAAACAACATAATACATCGCAATGAAATTATTGTAGTCATTATGAAAAATAATGAAAAATATAATATAATAAATATAATAAAAATATAATACCTACTCATAAACATAACTTTTTTTTTGAAATTTTAATGGAAATCAAAATAATAAAAAAGTATCTTAATAAATTTATCTAGATGTGTAAAATTTTTTTTATCTAAGATAATAAGTTAGATAACTTGTAAATTTTTATCTTGATAAAATAAAAGAAAAATGAACATTTATCTAGATAAGTCTCAACACTGTATACAATAAGTATATATTTAGCTATTTTGCTAGATAGGTATTATAAAGTAATATTTTCTAAATCAAAACCACTATATTGAGATAACAGCTAGTGATTATGAAAAGAAGTATTTTGTCTAAAAAATTTGGTAACCCAACAACATTCAATAAATGTTATTATTATTATTAATTTTAATTGTCTATAATTGTCTTAAATAGACAATAAATAATACACAAAAAATGTAATATGTCAATAAGTTATACTTTACCAAAATGAAAATGTAGCTGTATTATTTTGAAATATATGTCATATATTTACCTGAAAAAAAAAAGAATATTACATGCATTATTATATAATATATTATTTATATATATTAAATTATTTGTACAGTAGAAACGTATAGTAATATTACTGTCTAGAATTTAAAATATTTAAATAGATACAATTACAGACTATAAAATTAAAACATAGTTCACATTTTGTAAATTACATTTAAATCCTATTTGCTACTGAGATGAACTAGTGGTTTTTATAATTGTTGAAAAAAATTACCAATTTTGTATAAATATAAATAATATATACCACGGTAAATTCTGATTCATTTAATTTAAGTATTATTGAAAATTAGAGAAATTTAACTTAATGTTTACGAAACCGTATTTTACAATATTATACAAATATACAATAAATTCAGATGAAAGAATAGCATTATTTAAACAATTTCAGAATACTGTTTGATTAATATATAAATATGTAGTTTATAATTTCAATGAATTTTTAATCAACCTGTACGATTTTTAATTTTTTAGTTCATAAGACAATATAAGATTATACATATATTACGGTGGTCCTTATTTTTTAACTTACAAAACTTGATGAGAAGTACCTGGAATTTTGTACTCTGTATCAAAAAAATAATTACGGTAAAGTTTGAGTGGGAATAGTCAACCTCTTCCCGTGTTTCAAAAGGGTTAAAGTTTGAAGGAAAAGGGGAGATTTTTAATTTTTTTGATGTTCTCTCTTTAATTTTAATGTTACGATAAAAAGATATAGAACTATAAAAAATGGTCTCTTATCAATTTATTGTAAAATTGATAATTTTCCGTAAAATTAAGAAAAACCTATAATGATTTAGGAAATGAATAGGATTTTAGTTTTTATCTGTAGTCTCATAAATGTAAATCTTAATGTTGCATAAAAGTTATATATATAGGTATTATTATAGAACATTAAATTCTCTATGTAAAAATATCTTGACAATTTTTTAAATATAAATCCATTTTTTGTAAAATCAAGAAAAACCTTAAAATAATACATTTTTTAAAAACTTTTATATAGGTATCTAGTTTTAAAAATTTTACAAATTTTAATTCTAATAACATATTATTAAGGTCAATCCACACTATGGATGTTTGGCATTTTGGGTTTCGTTGTTTTCGCTTCCTAGTGTTTCGTAGTGTTTCGTGGAAAAGGTATACCTACACTATGCATGTTTCGCGTTTCGTGATTTTTATTTCGTAGTGTTTCGTTCAGTTTTCAGCATACTGTTGTTTATTACGTTTAGTTCGTGTCAACATACAGGTTGTTCGTTCCTTTTTATTTAAATAAAAATGAATAGTGATAGCGAAGATGAAATATCAATTGTCAGTGCAATTTATATTGTATTGGCTTCAAAACTAAAAAAAAACCAAAAACACAAATATGGTGGGCTACAACTTTATTTAAAAATAAAGAACTGTATGTATTTTATATATATGAATAATATTTAATTGAATATCCTAAATTATTTTATATACATTTTGTAGATACAGTGGTAATAAATTAATGAATGACTTATCGCATTCGAGGGTTCTGGAAGATTTAAAAAATTTTGTCCAATGACTTCGGCTGGGTTTGATTATTTACTTAATTTAATTGGTCCATCTATTTCTAAACAAGGCACACACTTAAGAAAATCTATGCTCATATATATATATATATATATATATATGAACTTCCTGTTTACGAAAACATATGCAACGCGAAATAACAGGAAACCATACGAAACACAACGAAACAATACGAAACTATTTTTTCGTGTCCTATGATTTCGTCAATTTACCACCTCGTTCGTGAAACATTGCAAAACGGTTTTCACGAAAAAGTTTTTCGTGAAAAATCTATACACACTATTCACGAAATTTAACAAAAATGTTAAAAGGCGAAACGCGAAACATGCATAGTGTGGAGGGACCTTTACATCCGTAAATGATTTTATATATCATATTTTTCACTGCTTTGACGATTTTGTACAATATATAAATCTCAATATACTCTTAATAGTCTAGATTAGCCATAGTCGTGCATGACTGACATTAGGTACCAGATCAGATGCCTTTGGACTTTTAACTGTCATCTTCGGTGTAGCTACTGTATGATTCCACATAATAATATATATTTATGTTTTTCTTTATCACATTTATATTTGTAGTAGTGTAGTCGTAGTGTTATACTATTTTTCATAATATTACTGCATTATTGATAAAATATGAAACAATATTAAATTTTAATTGTCGGTTGATCTGTCGGCTTGTTCACAATTTATTCATTGTTTAGTTCGAGAAAAAAGAATGGAATATGTTAGAAAAAGTACAAGCGTTTATCTTTAATACAACGGCTTCCAACAGCAGTAGGTTAAATGGCTCATGTGTGCTATTAAAACAAATGTTAAATAGTACCCTATTTAACATTTGTACTATTTTTTGCTTGTTGGCATCACATATTAGAAATTATTTTGCAATCTATTTTTTCATACTCTAAACTAATAATAATATCCGATACTGAAATTCCTATATTTAAATGTTTTAAAAATAACTAGGAACAAATGAATCAAACAAACATTAATAATTGGAAAAAGTGACGTGGAGGTCAAACATTTATTGAAAAATATAGCCGATAATGTTTCAATATTTTGTATATATACTTTGAACCGAAATCTACCTAGGGAAGATTATAAAGAACTTTTAGAATTTGTGGTAATTTTTTTAGGTAAGATACCATCTAAAGTTATTCACTTTCGACGTCCAGGAACTTATCATCTAGCTAGATGGATGAGTAAGGGAATATTGTTTGAAATTACATATATTTTAAAAACAATTTAACATGACAAAAGCAGAAATGACATCATTAAAAATAATATGTTGTTTTATTGTTAAATGCTATATAGAGTTGGTTTAGATCACCTAATGCTATACAAGCACCTTATAATGATATTCTACTTTTATGAACATTTGAAAATTATATTGTTGACAATAAGCAAGTGGCTAAATTGGCAATTAAAATGTATTTTTCATTTATGGTATCTTGGGGAAGAAACTGCTTGTTTTTCGTAGTTTGTTGACAGGATTGATAATAATATAAAACAACTCATGGCTAAAAAACTATTAGGACATTTAGAGCTCGAAGACGTTGAATTCAAAACAGAAATACAAAAAAAGTACCTATCAATTAAAAATTAATGACATTTCACAATTTTTAAAAAAAGACTTCCCAGTTGACTTATTGTCGCCTAAATCGAAAAATATGTTTCAAAGGTTCCAAATATAAGTATGAAGTTTGTACATCAAAATTCGGAAAATTGGCAAAATATTGACTGTTATATAAAGGCGAAGAATGTTATATGACATTTGAACGTTGTAAATGATGTTAACACAAAATTTACAAACCATGAAAATCAAAAGCAGTATGTACTGAAGGTGAGTTTTAAGTTATCTGATCGTTTACTAGGATAACTTGGATAACGTTGATATTTATTTTTCTAAGTAGCACAAGAATACCGTAAAAACTACAACAGCCTTAAAACAGATTGAAACAGCCATTGAAAAGATTTCCTAACGGAAGATGCACCACATTAATTAATTAATTTCAGTTCTTTTTTTTTTTAAATATATTTATTTAGTTCTTTTTTTTATTTATATATTTATTTTAGTATATAACATTATATTTCAAAATGTAATTTGTTTTATTTTGCAAAAAAAAGATTAATATTTTAAAAATTATCAAAATATCTTTTTTATAGATAATTTAATATTCTATAATAATACATTATAAAATATAAAATATAAATATACACTTATACAGTTATAAAAGAATGATGTAACTGGTGATAAAAAATTTAAATATTTAAAAAATTAATATTATATAATATATGTTATTTTGGGAATCATAAATCATAATAAATATTAAGGATAACGTGTTTTTTTTTTGAAAGTTTATTTCTTATGCGTTTAAATATTATTGGAAAAATTAAAAATGACCTATTTAATGTAATAACTGTAGATAAAGTAGATAGGTACAGGAAAATGAGTAATCACGAAACATTTATAGTCAATGTTCTCTCCTAATATTCTTGGGTAAAATAAAAAATCATTATAAAACCAATACATATTCTATATGCTCCGCTCAAAAACTAAAAATTAATTTTTATAAGTAAGGATATTATTAGAAACAATAATGGATTAGTGAATTTCACTAGAGATTAGTATAATTATTTAAAATTTTGAAATATTTCACTAATTTGATATAATATAATTTCATGAAATGTTTTAACTTTTTATGTTTCATAACATTTGCAATCACTATATACCTAAATATAAGAATTTAAATTAATTAATATATACATATTAATTTATATATTTGTAAATAAATACAAATATAGTTTTTTTAAAGTAATTTTTCTTTCTAATACTTGTTATATAGATAAATATAACCAACAATCTTATCATATTTTTTTTAAATTTGTAAATATCTATTAACTATAGTTGGGAGAACGAAAACTGGCCGCTGGAAAATCTGTTAGCAACTATTTTTTTTTGATAAGAAGGGATTCTTAAACTAAGACACGCTTAAGGTGCTAGTCGCAGTGTCTGTGTACAACATCTGGTTGGCTACGCTTTTGTATACATCTTTATTATTTTCTTTTTAAGTTCATTCTGGGTACAAATGAAACCTTTTGGCTATTGTAATTTTAATTAGGGGGCTGGTGGAATGACATTTTATGATATTTTATTTAAATTTTCAAATTTTATTTGAAATTGTATCACTAAACTATTTTACGTTACCCTAATGAAAATAAACTGCCAGTGGCGTTCGCATAAGCGACAACTTTTCATTCTCCCAACTATATTCTTTATTATATTCTGTTTTTGGATGAAAATGAAGTTACTACTAAAAAACCTACTAAAAAAAGTATTTAAGTATTTTACTCTAGTTTTTTGAATACTCTGATAAATTATGTATTCAAAAAGTATTTAAAATATCAAAAAAAAAAATTTCATTTTATTTCATAGGTAAATTTATTACTATATAATATTAGATAAAATAACAATGTATATTAAGAACAATTTTCTTATAAAGTAGTCTTAAAACACCACATATGGTAGAAATTTGGAAAATCTGTCCACTAAATTATGTTATTATATAAATTTTACTACCTTAGGATTTTCCAATTAAATAATGCTTAAAAAATAATAACTATATAAATATTAGAATTTCTTAACAAATATTAATAAAATAATTTATCATATTGTAAGCCCATTAATTATATTAATAATTTGTATAGTGTAATTAGGTATATTAAGATTTAAAAATTGTTTTAGGTCATATGAAAATTATTATTGTTTTGTATTTAAAAACCAATGAAATGGAAAAAAATGTAGAGATATTGTAGTTAAATACTTTTGCTAAATTGTATATATTTATATAATATATTTCAAAATAATATATGTTAGGTAAATGAATGAATGGTTTTAAATAATATTATTTTAACATATTTTCTATGTACAAAAACGTGTATTAAATATGAATAGATTAGGTACTACCTATTGTCGATTCTGAGTGGATTAAGAAACATTAAATGGTTTTATCACGATAATTACCCCCTCCTTTTTGACTAGTGGATTTACTTAAGAATCTTATTATATAGTTATAATATGTTATATTATGTTATAATAATTTCATAAGTATTTTTAAGTGAATTTTTTTTTTTTTTTTAGAAATATATAGTGTATAATGTGTAGTAAATATGTAGTAAATAGTATACGTATGCAGAAATAAGTCGTTGATTTTTGTATTTTAAATACTTTGCCTAGAAATTAATAAATTAAAATATTCTTTGATTTCTATAAATTATGTACAAAAATTGTTCACTATAATTAAAAATACAAAATCCGATTTATCTGTGCTACTAGTGCGGTGTTGACAGAGACAATAAAAATGCGCGTTGATACATTATAACATCCTTTTAACGTAATTAAGAAAATCCGTAGTCAAACTATAAATTATAAAAAAATAAAATTACCATTTATTATAACAAAAATAGTAATTTATATCAGCTTACAAAATTCACTATATAATATATAGGTAATAATATACATTGAAATATTAAACATTTGTGAACTCCGAAATTGAACTAAAGTTGAATGAATTTCGCATAGATTCAAAGGAAAAAAGAAGGCAAAGAAGAATGATGTAGTAATATTAAATATTACATAGTACATAATTTTAAATTTATCGTCAAAAATCACAAATGGGAAAATCTCTGATTTCTTATTGTCACATTGAAATTTAATGTCTCGATTCATAATATTTACGTATAGTGAATTGTAGGAGAAATTTATATTTCAGAACAAAAATAAGCTTACTTCGAATTTAATAGGTTTTCAAATTCTCAAATAGAAATAACAAACGTAATATGATAATATTTGATTATTTCCGGAGCGATATTGAACGAAACCACATAAAACATTTTCAATTTTTTAAAAATATATACTTTTTGTTTCGCTCGTATTTATGAGTTTAATATAAATAAATATAGTTATGCTTTTCAGACCAATAGAGCGAATCAAAGAAGCATAATAATTTAATCATATTTAACTTTTTAACATAAGAGTAAAATTAATATAAAATATAGAGGACAACATAAAAAAAAATATAATAAAACGTGATTGTTGTAAAAAATTTAATGTTATCACAAAAATTTCGTGTTAAACATATTTCAGTATGCATGTAAATATATATTAAAAATAAATTTATACATTCAAGGGAAAAAATTACAGAACGAATCAATATCATATTATACGGTTGAGTTTAGTTAAATTTTTCTACATTTTATGTGAAAGAGAACCTTGTAAAATAAATTACATGTATTTAATATACAATTTTATTTTTTTAAACACTATATATAATAATTTAAATAATTTTCGAATGCCTAGTAATTTTTTCCATGAAAAAAAATTAGTAAGTATTCGAATATTTGTACGTATATTATAAAGCCATCCTTATAAAACTATATTGTATTCTAAGTATACGTTTTATAAAATTATTTTTTACACATGATAGAATCATTTATTAATAATATTTAATCAATTCATTATTTAAAATATACAATAATGGGACGTTTATTGAAACGTAAATTTTTTAATAGTATGAATGGGTTTTTTTTTTATAAAATGCATTAAAGAGATAATTATTTTGATGTGAATTTTTTTTTTTGTTATATGATCAAATCGCGAGAAATATCAATATACCGTATATTTTATTTACCATAATATAGTATGAAATATAAAAAAAAATCGATCAGTAGGTGGTGGAATAATTTTGCTTGTTAGACAGTATAATGGGTGTGCAATGTAACAACCCAGAAACTAATTCTGATGTTTCGGAACCAATTCGGACACACCGAATTTTTTGATCTGTTTATTCTCATTTTATTTTATTTTTGTATATTGGGTGCTTAATTTATATTATTATAATTGTTTTATATTCGACTAGCTTAAGTGCGACACCTGCCGGGTGCATAATCCTTGTAAGTGCAACTCCTTTTATGTGAGACTTTTTTCAACACATTTTGATTGTGGAACTTTGAATTTGAGACTCCGATTGAATGTGACACCTCGTAAGTTTAACTTTTATTGAGTACAACACCTCATTAGTAGAATTACTTTTGCAATTCGTTTACATCGGTTTATGTATTTTATCGGAAATAATATTGCCAATTAATTCATTTTAAAAATATTCCGCATACGGTGAACACTGGGCATTCTCTTTTTAGAGATTGTCGTTCACTCCTAAAGTGTTTCTGATGAATAGGTTCCAAAAGTAATCTGAAAATTTATCAAACTTACAATTCTCAGATTTTTATTACAACTCGAAACTCGCTACGCTCGGTTCTCGACTGAGTTTAACAGGTTTTACCCAACCTCAATATAAATTTGATAGAAGTATTAAGAAATATTTACCGTTAAATATAATATTGGTATAAAATAAAAAGTCTCATATATAAAATTCATACTTTTTTTACCTGTTTTTTCCATGAGAAAAATATTCTTATAGAAATATAATCCCGCAGACCATTTTCGTTCTCGCTCGACGCATGTTCCTTTACCGTTACTATTTTCAAACTTTTTCCCGGTCGTTTTGAAATGTTTATGCCTTTCGTTCTTTTGCGTTTTCGGCCTTTTCTTCGAGCTTTCGGCGCCTGGAAGAAAAACGCGTTTTCCGACTTTCCATTCGTTATCGCTCAACGTTCACCCGTCCCGTATATATTTACATATACCTGCCTAACGGGAGAATGGAAATCGAATCTGAGACCTTATACGCATCTAAATACTAATTTTTATCAAACGATCTGACTAACCGATATAAATAAACAGATAAGTATAAGAATATTCTCAACGTAACGCGGAATTTATTAATTTTAAAATGGTGTGTTTTTTTGTCTATGAGTATAAATAATATACATATTTATTCGTAAATTAAGATTTTTCTAATTCATTCCATTTGGTGCTTTAAAAAGATAATTCATACCCAATAATTTTCATAAGTGTAACAAAAAACTGTCTATCTTAACGAAACATTTTTACAAATTAGAAAGTGCTTGGTTACCGACTTATAACCAATTTTTAATATATACTAACATATTAGAACAATATAAGACATACGATAGAAGGAGTTTTTAAGTAAATGGCTCACTGATAGAAATACCCATTCGTGTTGGTACTTAGAGCTTACTTTCCAATTTTTCCAGTAGTTTTATTAAACGTAAATGAAGACTATATCAAAAATCATTATAAATTGAAATATACACATATTATTTATTAATCACTGTTTTTACGTAATTGAAATATCAAAACTTGTTGACCAATTAACAATTATTTTTATAAAATGTTAACATATGATTTTTTATCTTTTTATAAATATATATATATATACACTTTTTTGATACAATGAGTATAGTAGGATTTATCGGGTAAAAATCTTTCTAATAGGAATTCATTTTAACTTTAAATAGATAAATTTTCGATTTCCTTAGTAGTTTTCTTAAACGTAAATGAAAACTCCCTAAAGTAACTGAAAATTCTAATAAATTAAAAAAAAAAATACTACACCAAGTTTCGCTAAAAACTGTTTTATTGAAAGAAATTATTTATCATTGATATCACTAGGTGCATATTATATGAAACGTGAAATCAGTTCTTTCATATTGAGCTGGTCCAATATATCTTTTGCCGAGTTCAAAAATATAAGGCCATCTAGTCTGTTGATATATACAATATATGATTGATGGTTTAACCATTAAAAATTCATTTTAGTTCTCTAAACTAAACAAAAAAGTTAAACGAACTATACAATTTGTTGCTCCAATAATACAATTTAATTATAATAAAAGACTCAACCAGGAATTATCTTAAATTTGTTTTAATCCATTAATCTATCTAGATCTATATGTATAGTACATCAAGCATTTTTTTTTTTATTCTTTGTGTCCAAATAAAATAAATGTGAATATTTTTATACAATGTATTATGAAAATAATATTTTATAAATTTACAACTGTTAAATTACATTTTTATTTATTTTTACCAAATAATGCAATTCCAAAAAATCGTGATATATTTAAATAGGTAATAATATGCATATATTATAAGATAAAATACGATTATTTATAGGTATCTACAATTGTTTAAAATATAATACATTTTTGTTTTTATTTAAAAAAATCAATAATTCAATTAATTTACACTGTATTTTTAAATCTTATAAAATTATCAAATTCAACATAAGAATATATCTCTAACCTAAACGTTATATCAAATACAAATTAATAGGTTTTACTATAAGGACTATTTCAAAACTAATACAGATACTTATGACCATGCCAACTACTACACTGTAACTATTCAGTGAATAGTATTATTAGTAGTATGATGAGTGAATAGTATTCACTCATTCCTATGTTGACTTAAAAGATTAGAAATTTAACTAGTAAGTGTCGTTTAAACGGACTGTCGACATAATGGTAGTGTAATAGAATGATCAAATCCGCAGATGAGGTCTTAAACGAATAAGTTGAGACTTTCCTTAACGTAGTTAACTTTGAATTATATAATTTTTATGTACATTTGTTTTTATTGTATATATATATTGTGTATTTAATTACCTGGCATAGTTACACGAAACGAGTAAAATTATATAATGAAATTAAGGAATATTTTTGTTTACTATATCAAAATTACATTTATTTCTCTAGTATAAAATAAAGAAGTAAGTACCTATATAAATCGTACATCTAAAAATGTCTGGTGTGGTGTTTATACTTATTTTTACAGTGAAAGAGAGACAAAGAGAACAGTACAAGAAGGACAACTTTGGAGCCTTCCTTTGAAATTTTATTCTAAAATTTTTAATCTATATATAACATATACATATACATACCTAAAATACTCCAAGATAATGGTCAACCGTTTATGTGGTACGGCCAAAGGTATTTTCGGTGTATTACTAAATTATTACTTCGCATACGTTTCGAGTATTTTTTCTCTCTCTAACGATGTTTCAAGGATCCTGGAAAAATGATCCTGGATATGATCCCTATAAACCACGTATAACGAAATCCAAATTCAATATAAAATATAATACGAGTATACTGTACCGCAGGTCACCCTTGGCAACGGTTTCATTATGTGGCTAAATCGTCTATATGACTTGACGCTGTGAGCGAATCAATTGTGTATCGTCTAACCACACGTGTCACAAGCACAAGATACGATTATGGCAGTAAAATTGGACTCGGTATTACACAATACGGCTCAGTGCAAGAGCCCATTAGACGTTAATGCAGTTGTCAAAATATAATAGCAGCAATTTATCTGCTCTCTTCCTCCATGACAATTTTCCATTTTCTCGTGCGCCGGGTTGTGGACATAACCTGCAATAGTCGCGAACTAATGCCTATATATTTGTACTCTGTCCAAAATTTTTTTTAATTCTTCTCCATAAATAACATAAAATGGGAAAAATGATTCCAGTAATTTTCTTATTTCTACCAAAAAGATTCATTGACGAGTTATATTGATTTATTTATGTGTATAATATAGAGATTTTTTGCGTAAAATATTGAGCTAGCCCACTATAATAGCTGCTCAAAAAAGTTGTACTTCGTCTATACTCAGCAGAAATTCACTAACATTTTTTAGATAGATACAAAACCATTTTCGACAAATTTTGAATCTTAGAAACCCTCTTTAGTGGTTCTTTTTTTAGGATAATTTAGGTGATGGTTATAATGCTTAGATAAAATCAATATATTATTGTAATATCCTTAACCGAAAATTGTGCTTTTCACTATTTATGTTTTATTTTATTTTTTTTATTAATTTATTTTACTATACAATTTTTAGATTTTAATAATTTTTTTGCTTACCATACATTTTATTTTGACCCAATTTTGGGTTGAGAACCATATTTTTGGCATTTCTAGTCTATAGTTATACCGTATCACATAAAAACTGGTCGTTTATCCACGTGAACCATAAATTTAAAATATAAATATAGTATGCGATAATAAGTGTTATTATAAATGTAAAAAATATAACAAAAATATAACTAGAAAAATGTATAAGTAAAATTATTTCATTGAAGTTTATCTAGATGAAGATAATAGATAAATTAATTTTGTATTAAATAACAGATAGTTTGGTTCTAATTTTTAATTCCCATCATGTACATTATTTCTATTTTTATAGTATAATAAAATACATTTAATGTATAAAGTTATATTAAATAGGGTTTTAACCATTATTCACTGATTCTTGATGTCCTAGAATATTTTCTAGAAATACTGATAATGTCACTCGCCAATTCTACGAAACAGTCATTCGTAAGCATCATTGATCAATAGAAAAATACATTTCAAAAAGTATATAAAAATTAATTTATAAAACATATTTATTAATTTAATATTTACTTTTTAAATAAGATAAAATACAAAATGCATCTAAAGACTTGACATTTCACAGAGTATGTATTTAACTATTATGTTGATTGAATTGCATTTTCAAAAATGTTTATACACATTTCGGAAAATTATGTATGTAAATAAGTTATCTATAACTATAATTTATCTATATACTTGTTATAGTGTAATAAGACGTATATACATTATACATACATAATACATATAGTATAATAAAGTTCTCCAAAGAGCACAAACCAATATGACCATCGAGAGAAAAATTATTCTTTTTATTTTTAACAGTGTAACTTACAATTATGATCCTGAGAATATATAATAGAATCTGGTTCATGTAATAATACTAGGAAATATTTTGATTTCTTCATATACATATGAAACTTAATAAAATTTTTTATATTCAATCATATTGATTTTGGCCTTTTAAAATGCTTAATTTATAGATTACCTACTGTATAACCACCTCATTTTTATTTAACAATATTTACTTAAATAAACACTTTAAGACATTACATGAATAATAATGTATCCGATGTCCATTCGACAAAACTCATGGAACGAATAAATCATTTTTATTCATTCGAGTTAATTTGTCAAATGTCAAGTGTGATTTTTATTTCACGAATAACGTAAATGATTTACCAAGTTCTATATATGGCACGCAATTTCTTGCATTTAATGATTAAATATTAAAACATTTTAAATATTTAAGCGTTTTTAAAGCATAAACTAATTAATACAATACGTAGTTTATTCGTGATATTAGCTTCATGAATATTTAACGTTATCAGAGGGAAATTTAAATGAACGTCGACAGCTTAAATAATATGAATTATAAATTACTGTAAGTATATACAAATATAAAAATAATAAAATTACTTCGTGGACTAGAAAGGAAAAAAAATTCATCTTGTAGATTTCCTCTGCATAATGATCTCTCAATTTGCATTTGTATTTATTTTATTTACTTTTTTATTCTTTAATTGCGTTTTAACCATTTTTTTTTTTTTTTTTTTTTTTTTAGAGCGATTAATTGCAAGTAGGACAGATGTACTACAGTGTATAGCTAATATATTAGAATATAGATGGATGGCTACTTAAAACAACATACCCCCACTAGTGGTCGGCGCCAATAGTTTGAATACCTATATCCGGATTTCTATTTTAAAACGCTCTCATTCAACACACTATGAAAAGAAACACATAATATTTTCATATTAAAATATCAAGAACAAAGATAGTTGATCAATTAACCATATTTGAAGTCCAAATACGTTATGCGTAGTAGGTATATACTATTTATATATAATATCCGGATTTTTGAATATTATATTCCCCTGAAATCGTCGAAAAAAAGATTTTATGATAATAGTATACTGGCGTGCAGAGCCGTAGCAAAATTCGATAGCGCCCTTGGTACAGAACCGAATTTCCGATTCTAAATTGGTTATAAGGAAAAAAAGCCGGTCAGTAGGGGGTGGAAGCACATCGCTCGTCGGGTGTCAGTATGGGTGTATACACTTCGCTACTGGGCAGGAAACTCTAGGTGGATGTATTGCATTTGAAAGCAATGATAAAACATTGCATTCAATAAAACGATTCTGAGCGTAGCTTCGGTGTAGTATACATAACTCTTAATATTAATTATATACCTACTCAGTACCTACCTATGTTTAACATTACATTGAAGATAAAATGTAGAAATAAATATGATTTAGTGTGACCTTATACATATTTTAAAATGTAATATGATATATTTATAATAGCTCAGTTTCATGTAGGTACAGTTATTACTACATAATATTATACAGTATATTTTATTGAATGTTCAGTTTATGATATATAATATTGAAAACGACCAAAATATTATGTAAATTTAGTTAAATTAATGCACGGCTAACGTTATATTAAATTTATTCAGGTCTTTTTTACCAACTATTTGGACTTCAATACCTCAAAATTGATAGTTTTGTCGAAAAAATTAAAATGACTATAAAAAAAAATTATGACTACGGATTTTCGAGATTTTTTGAATTTAGTTAGCGTAACGTATATTTAACGCTATATAAAATTCTCAGACCTTAAAACCGAAAATTACCCCTTTTAGAACTTAGAAACCTCGAAAACTAAAATGTCTATAAATAGCCCAAAATTGCAAAAATTTAAAAAAAAACTTAATCATCGTAAATAGATTACTAAATTAAATATTGGATAAAAATTTCAAGATTATCAAGTCTTTATTGTCGGAATTATGAAGAAATGAAAATTCCCGATTTGACGAAACCGTTAATTTACCGTTTTTTCATCAATTCTTGGTAGTCTTTCCTTACGCATTAAAAAACTATTGAGAAAATCGCAAAATGACATCTTTAAAGTACCAACTAGATGAAATTTTCTACCGGAAACCATGTAAGCTTGTATAGATCGGAGCACTCCTTCTGGTAGTAAATTTGTTAACAGAGAAAAAAATAAAAATAAATAAATAAATAAGTAAACATCATTGTAAAACCACTAGCTCCCTCGCTACGCTCAGAATCTAAAATTCTACGATTTAATAATAGGGAATTTATTGTCTTCTAAGTATTAAGTACCTACCTATATATTTTTATATTTAATCCGTTACTCGTTTTTATTATATCCTTCCCGAGTTTGCATTATCCATTGGGTAAAGTAATACATTTCTTGAAAAATATTGTCGTTTAATAAAATTTTCAAAAAAAATTTTTTTTTGAAAATAAATTACATTCTATGAGTTTAATTTTTCAAGAAATTTTTAACTGAAAGAAGGGTAGGTTGTCATAGGTAGAGAGAAAGGATTGGGCTATGCGAGGGTGATGCTGAGGGCAGATCGTGTACTTGTGTTTCTTACAAATTTACAAATTACGACTTAGTATATCACGTTGGGACCATAGCCCCCCCCCCCTGAATTTGTTCTCGCTACGCCTATGTGTGTTCCTAATATTATTGAATTAGATTACGATATTAAATCGGTAAAGGTTATTTGTAAATAGTGTACAATGCCTATTGATCCGGAAGTCTAGTTGAGCTTTTCTGTCGTAAACGCGGGCGGATGCATTTAATTGTTTGATTGTTGTCGTAAGATATTGTTAATGGGTTTTAATATGAGTAATTATTTGTAATATTTAATTTAGTTGTATTTATTTATCATAAACGTCAAAAAATATAGATACCTATGACTAATTTAATATATATATATATATATATATATATATTTATATATATATAAGAAATTATTTTTTTAAATGATTTAATTATCTTTTTAATAAA
>JAIPRL010000761.1:0-114495 GCA_025469235.1 Pemphigus obesinymphae | reverse complement strand
TCCCCTTCGCTCTCTGCTATTACCACAATGTCATCTGCAAATCGTATCATTGGAACCATTTCTCCACCAATTTTAATTCCAATATTTAGTCTTGTTAGCTTTGCTTTCACTGTATTTATAACTTTTTTGATATAGCAGTTAAAAAGTGGAGGTGATAACGTACACCCTTGTCGAACTCCTTTTTTTATTTGAGCGTTAGCAGTAATTTCTCCCTTTTTAATGCAAGTTATTTGATTTTTGTAGAGACTGTGGATAATTCTTAGGTCATGCTGTTCAACACCTATTTCTCGTAATATGAGCAGCATTTTATTCCAGTTTACATTATCGAATGCCTTCTCCAGGTCTATGAAAGCCAAATATGTAACTTTGTTTCTATCGATCTGTTTTTCAATTAACACTCGCAGTCCTAGAATTGCTTCTCTTGTACTTTTTTGTCTTCTAAATCCATATTGATCATTTTTCAGGTACTGTTCAACTTTTCCTTTTATTCTTCCATTTATTATTTTTGTTAAGATTTTTGAGACATGTGTCAGTAGACTCAGTGTTCTGAACTGTACACAAAACACAAATATATATATATATATAATAATATAATATATTTACGTCGTAGAAATTAAAAAAAAAAATAAAAGTAAAAATAAATGAGTTGAGATTTAACGAAACAAACGAATAATAATCAATAATATAGGAAAATATATATATACCCATACCGAATATGATATAACTTAGGGCTTTGAATCCATCAAATGTGACGCACGTTTACTACAGTTTTTGAAATCAAAATGAATCAAATAGATTATTTTATGTATTACATATTTCTAATTAAAAACATTAACTTTATGCATTTATACATTTTAATAATTATATTAGTTTTAAAATATCATAAAATGACAAAAAAAAAAAAAAAAAAAAATATACATAATAAAATATGGCAACATAATATGTTAACGGTTTGTTTCGTTAAACGTAATAATTTTAAAAATATTATTTAATCACAATTTATACACGAAATTACTTAAACATTTTTTTTTTTTTGTAAAAATGTCAATGTTAGGAACGAGATAATTGTATAATCTATAATAATTTGTTTTATTTTCATTTTGTATTTCTAGGATGTTTATATATTAACAAAATTGTAAAATGTTTAAATAGAAATTCGTTTGATCTGACATTAACCTCTTTTAATTCTTAGTTAACATTCATCATTTTAATTTACCAATATAATCATTTTATGATTTTGTGTGTTTATATTATATTATATGCATTAATTAATCTAACTATATTATTACTTTAAGATTGTAGTCTGTAATACATTAATGGGTTGCACCGTGATTAGTGGCGGTTCTTGATAATACTGGGGGTGGGGGGGGGCAAAAAGTGTTTTTTCATTTATATTTCATACACTTTACTTTTACGTTTCTAAATATAAGTTTAGACATCTTATATCCCCGTTGTTTTTTGGCCATTATTTTAGATTTTGAGTGTAGCGAGTAAGATAGTGGTTTTACAATGATGTTTATTGTTTATTTTTCTTCTTTTTCTCTGTTAACAAACTTTCTACCAAAAGGAGTGCTTTGATCTTTACAAGCATACCCTGTTTCTGGTAGCAAATTCTATCTAATTGGTACTTTAAAGATGTAATTTTTCGATTTTCTCAATAGTTTTTTAATACGTAAGGAAAAAAATATGAAAAAAACGACAATAATATGATTTTGTCCAATCAAGATTCTTTATTTTTTCGGATATCAAAATCCAGTGCAAACTATAGAGGTAATTACAACTATATTTTGTTATCTACCTCAACGCTAATGGTTTAGACAAAATTTTGGAATCATAATTGTTTATTTTGTATAATTTATTATAGAATATAATATATAGTATATATTAAAATAATACTACTCGCTCGCTTAGTTTACTTGGACAGTTTGTTTCGAAAATATTCGCTGATTTACTGTAAAACACTTGCACGTCATGTAAGTAACAGGTTACATTAAATACGGTTTTGATGTACTTCTTTCAATCACATCTATAAATCGAGCAGGGTTACTCGTTCTTGTTGCTCAATCCAAGAATTTAATTTGAATATACCTCTGCAGTTATGTTGTGAAATACCATCATAAAAAAAAAAATATATATAAAAAACAGAGTACGGCAATATTGGAGTACTTTTTATGCTCTATGGTGTTGGTTTTATTTTTTACTATTTAGACCATTGTTATGCCAGAAATTATGCTCAATCGTGTTTCCCTACAATAATGGATACGGGGCTAATTAAGTCATTATAATATATTTTGTAAACCTATCCTGAATTATTTTTTTGAAAATACATTTATGAATCAAATATAATAAAAAATAAAAAATTCAGAAGATAACATTTCTCACTTTTACCACTGAGTCTATGGCAAAAACGACTAAAGCATAGAAGTTTTCAAATATGAACGTATAGAAACGTTGAAAATGTATTTAAGGGGCCTGCACACAACATGATTCTAAGGAGTATTATATAGGCAATTTATTATTCTTTCGGTCTATGATTTTGTGCTTGTGTAAGTCTTTCATGATCGTTAGTATAAGTAACTCGTATCATTGATTACATATTTTTATCAAAAGTATACGGAGAGTTATTATATGCATACGCGAACCGCGTGCACATGACAGCGATCTATTTTGCAACCCCGAAAAAATGTATAGTTTTCACTTAAATAGACGGTATTAATAATTCTATAAGAATGTCGCCACAAGTACGTCAATTTTAATTTTGAGAAATACTCGAATTTCTGTAATATGTACATTGTACAAGTGATTCCGATCGACGCTTTTTAAAAAATTGTTTAATATAATTAGATATTGATATTTAAAATGTTGGAAACGTTAAACAGTTTTTATTAGAATATCTATATATGTTTTTAAAATTATTATTGTTATCAGACCATGGATAGAATGAGTACTTTTGACCAAAAAAACGGTAGTGTGGAGGCACCTTATGAGGATGTGCATGTGGTATACCCAATTTTCAAGGGGTTTTGTATAGGCAATTTTTAATGACATTTTATGTAAAATCAAACAATTAAATATATTTAAATACATTTTAGTAATTTAAAAATAGCCTTGTATCAATACCATATTTTTTGTTGTGTAATCACGATATTTGTTAAAAAAACATGTTTACGTTGACAGAAATAATAAAAAATAAATTATTAAAAGGATGTCAGCGCAATCAATTTTCAATAAAAAATTCGTGTTAATATTTCTCATTTTTAATAACTTACAAACATCTTAGAAAAAGTAAAAACGAAACGAAAAATAAATTATAGATAACAACATAGCACTTTAGGGAGCTCTTTTTATGATAGTTTAATTTTTTTTAAGAGTTATAGTTATTAAAAACAAAAACCAAAAATGTTAAGATTTTAACAATTCATAAACATGTTTAAATACACATATCAATATTTTGTTTTTATCATTTGTTTTTTGTTTCATGTTTCGAAGATAATTATAAGTTGATATAAATGAGAAATGCATAAGTAATATTTTCAATAAAATTTTATTAATTCATAAAAAACAACCACAATAAAAAATGATATAGTAATAAGATAAAATGCATATAACATTTTTTGAATTATTTTTAGATTTTTTTTTTCTTTAAATATTTTAAAATTGCCTGTATAGAATCCCTTAAAAATGGCCTCGCTGTCATCTTTTTAAGGAGCCTCTACACCACACGATTCTAAGGAGTATTATTTAGGCAATTTATTTATACTTCATTTTGTACAATTTTGTGTTTGTGTGAGGCGTACGTGATCATTAGTATTAGCAACCGTATCAAAAGTATACGGGGAGTTATTACACGCAACCGCGTATACATGTCAGCTATTTATTTTATAAGTTAAACCACGAAAAGTTTTATATTTTTCATTTAAATAGACAAATTATAATTCCATCAGAATATCGCAATGAGTACATTAAATTTAATTTTGAAAAATATTAGAATTTTCCATAACATTTTTGAGGGATGGATCAAAGTACTTTTTGAAAATTGGCTTTATTTAATTAGATATTTATATTCAAAATGTTCAACATTTTTAAATCTTTAAATTCTTTTAATTACAGTATAAAATATTAAAATGACAAATGTGAATTGATCATTCCCTTGAGTAATTAATGGTAAATCTTAATTTTAAAATTGTTATCAGAATACGCATCGTGCCTGACTATTGGAATTAAAATGAGTAGATATTGAGCAAAAAAATTGTGGTGTGGAGGCCCCTTAAGAGAACATATAGAGAATACATGCATTTTAACGGCATTAAAACACATTTTCGCTTTTAAAGTACGATTTTACAGCTTTTCTCATAGTTACCGTATATTCAAAGTTTTAATAGAATATTATATTATTAATTTACCATGGATAAACATAGAGCATTTTTAATATTTGGTAACATGTGGTTCTTCAAACAGAAAAATTTAGATGTGTAAATAAACTTATCGAATATAAACTCAATGATCAGTTTTAGTTTGAGTTCTCATCTTTTATTTAGTGTAATTATTTCTATTTTACGATAATTTTTGATCAATGAATCAGAAATCTATAAGTAGTTTTTGAACAAATATCATGATTATTGAACAATAAAAAGTAGTATAGATATGAGATTATTTTTAGAGTACTTTTAAAATGTATTTCAATATTTTTTAATTGTTCAATTTTCATTATTCAAAAAATCTATTAAAAATTGCCTACATAAAATCCCTTAAAAATGGGTGGTATCATTTAGAAAGAGGAATGTCTATGGTTTCTCGAAAATATGTAACCCAATGTTGATGTAAAAAAAAGTTGTATTTTTAGGATTATATTCATATTATATAATAATCTAAAAAAGTTTTTACTTTTCTTTATAATATGTCCCGAAACGTTAATTTTTTAACTGAGCCCAGAGTCCGTCCTTATTTCTGTTTTCCAATTCAACCATTGTCTCCGACCATAGATATATATATATATAGAACCTATAACTGTTCATCGGGGCTTCTTTTGTTATACAATAAATTGAAGAGGATGCTACACACCCATTTTAGTAGTATTTAAAATACGTTCACGTTCTATAAATACTTCTCTCTTAGTATCGGAGAGTCAAAATTTATACAAAATATGAAAGATGAGAATATTTAATATGCCGTAGCGTTAGTTTTTTTTAATTACAATTATTTTTTCATGTTTTTTTTTTTTAATTTTAAAACTTTAGAATTTTACGAATTAGGCTTTCAAAAAAACATTGAAAAAAAACTCCACGCTCGAGCACAGTAAATATTCTCGTCTTTCATACTTTTTCAAATAAATGTTGAATCTGCGTTTACACAGAGGAAAGTTGTTATTATAGAGCGGGAGAATATGATTTTTAACAAATATCGTGATAACACAACAATAAAAAATGGTACTATGACACATGACTGTTTCAAATTACTTTTAAAATATAATTAAATATTTTTAAATAATTGTTGGATTTTCATTTTTCATGAAAAACTTTCATAGTAAAATTATATCATATAAATATCTGTCGGATATTTTATTTTAAATTTGAATATCTATAGAAAATTTAAAAAAAATGATTTTAATATCATAGGGATATCATATTCATGTCATATGAACCACATTTTCATATTATGAGAATATTAATAAATATATATTACTATGATATATATATATTTTTAATTTAAATCTTTATTTAATATCTCTACAATGTCTTCAGAATATTTTTATTATCTTAGATGTATCACAATAATTTGAATCGTATATTATTATGATATCTTATGAATCAAATTTTTGTTTATCATTTGAATATTTCAATATATAATAATAATGTATATCCATAATATATGTTATATAAATAAGCATTTAATGTTTTTAATTAATTGTTAATTATATATATAATTTACATGTATATTTGAACTGTCTAAAATCATAATACCAGATAAACGTTAATATGCATTTTAAGATATTACAATGTCATCACATAAATATTTTAATCCGAATATCTGAAAATGTATTTGTATAAAATATCTATATTGGATATCAATAATATTAAATATTTGCTATACTGGTAAATTGCCTATACGAAACCCCCCATTAAAAATCGGGTCTTGACAACATAATATTATTCTTTATTATTTTATGTCAATGACCTTTTTTTTTTTTTCTGCTTGTGCGTAATGGTCGGAGGGGTGGGTACTGTCTTAATGTTAATCAGCGGAAAAAAAAAAACAAAAAAAAGGTCAATTTTTTTTTTGTGTGAGGTGAAAAATACGTGTCCCGCGACCGCCAACCGATTTCCTCGGTTTTCGCGGCCTTTTTTCTCGTCGTGCCCTCTCATAGTCTGGGCCCCGTTTCGCCAAGCCCTTTGATAAAACACGCCACTGGTGCGGTGCAGCAGAAGCTCGGCGGCGGCGGCGGGGAGGTGTACGGAATGGCAGGGTGAAAAGCGGGGCGGCGGTCGTTCGTCGGCCCGTACGGTGGCTCGCCCTATCTCCACACTACATTCCACCACGCCGCCGCCGGTCTCGGGCTATCGAAAGGGTCGTGGCACGCGTCTCCACCCTCCGGTCGGGGCCCAGCAGCGTTTTAGCAGTAGAACACACACAACCGGTAGCATCGGTACAGCTCTGACACACACGCACAACATTATATTCATACCGTACAAATAGTTTTTATTTTATTTTTTTTTATTTTTTTATTATTATTATTATTATTATTTTGTTCATAATTGATTACATTTTGCATAAAAAAAAAAAATAAATAATAATAATAATTATCACGAATACATACGTTATATTATATTATTATAATCTCAACTCTCTCTCTCTCTAACCTTATAATATTATTATTGTACACGAGCATAAAAAAAAAAGTAATAAATAAAATAATATAATATACATTGTTCGAAATTATATTTCGCGAACACGGAACGTTCGAGTGCAGAATACACGTTAGAAAACCGTTGTATTATCGTCAATATTTTATAATCATTTACCGTTGTCGTCGGTCCGGTCACGACAAAAAGACAAGACACATTGTTTTTCACGCAGACCACGCGCACGTCATAAATCAACGCTGCAGCAAAAATCGCAACGGACCGGCCATAATAAAGTAGTATATTATTACATACAAGTCGTATGCGTACGTACGCGTTGTAATATTGTTTTTAGCATTTCCGGCCATAATACCCGTAAACAGTTGACCTAAAGTAAAGTACACACGACTAACACAACGTATTGAACCGTGATAATAATAATAGTATATATATATTATAATATTATATAAAAAATAAACTCGATTAGACAGTGCCGCGAAAATTGGTAAACAGTCGCGCGCGAAAGAAGCACATATCCACTACGACATAGACATAGACGTAAGTAATAATTATTTATACGTTTTTTAAGTATTGCATTTTTTTTTGCTTTACAATAATTATTTACTATTATTCTATTTGGTATTATATACACACGATTGGCCTGTGTGTATATATATATATATATATATATATAATATATTATATATATACACACACCGTTGTATAGACATTATAACGTACACGTAGGCACCTATATATATTAATATAATATATTATATAGCGTAGAAAATATGTTCGGCGAAAATAA
This sequence comes from Pemphigus obesinymphae, assembly GCA_025469235.1. Classification (NCBI taxonomy): domain Eukaryota; kingdom Metazoa; phylum Arthropoda; class Insecta; order Hemiptera; family Aphididae; genus Pemphigus; species Pemphigus obesinymphae. The sequence goes on along the minus strand of JAIPRL010000761.1, from coordinate 106,848 downwards.
TAAATATTTACTAGTGCCATATAGTTAGATTGATCATAATAATATTATTATGTACGATTGCGATAAGACACGATAATACAATACTCACGTCAGTGACATGTTCTATATAAGTAGAGTTTGGATTTTGTAGCTTTTTATAAAACTCAAAAGAAAAGATGCTTAAGGGGCCGCAACACCAACGCAAAATCGACCTAAAAGCGTCGCACAAACTGTGGGACTTTAAAAAGTCGGATTTCAATATTCTGAAAACCGTTTTCAATCCATCGCAGTTTGTCATCTATGGATTGATCGAGGTAAATACCTTTTATCTGTTAATTTATCTGTTATTTTTTTCCAAACTGTATTATTTATCATTAAAAATCGCATATTTTAAACTTTGATTATATTTTATTCTGTAATAATAAAGAAAAATGCCTCGATCGATCCTTAGACAGTACAGATTGTAAATCAGATTTTTCAAAGTATCACAATTTCATCACGTTTATTGGTCTTTTAGACGGAAACTTCGTAATTACACAACAATAAAAAGTGATAGGGGTACGAGGCTATTTTTAGATTAATTTTAAAATGTACCCAAATACTTTTAAATTGTTAGCTTTTTATTTTTAGAATATTTCTTTAAAATTGCCTATGCAGAACCCCTTAAAAATCGTAGGTTTTGCGTCCCCTTATGAGGAAACTATGCCCGATATTTAAGGGGTTTTGTGTAGGCAATTATTATGAAGTTCCAAGAAAAATTAAAAATATTTAAATATATTTTAAAAGTAATTGACCTATGTAAATACCATTTTGTATTGTTGTGTAATTACGATATTTATTAAAAAATATTATGATGCAAATCAAATTCCGTGTAACTTTTAAAAAAAAAAACAGAAACACAATAATTGTACTACCGTTTGAAAGAAAAAACGTTAAACTATGTTTTGTTGGAAGCCGATTGAAAACAATACTAATAAATTAAAAATATACTATAGAAAAAATTACGTTTTTGGTAAATATTCTATTGTAAAAAATATAAAAATTTGACATAATTTTGAAAATCGAATTCCAACAATACATCGAAGTAGTATACCAGTATATAATTTAGTTCTTAATGTTTGTTGTAGACTTAGAAGCATTTGAATTACCAAAGAACTATTTCGGTACCAACATTTGTTAGTGTAGCGTCCACTTAAAATAACTATAAAAATATACTAAAATTCCCCCCCCCCCCCCAAAAAAAACGAAAAAATATTTTCGAAAACCTATTATGGGTTAAAGTTAGTTAAAAATTCTATAATATATTTAAGCGAAATTTTGACCATGAACCAGACTAACCTGTATACTGTTTTATTTTATTTGATTAAACATAAGAACGATTTAGATTTTATTATATGCTCAGCATTGTTGAGTCGAATATTATCGAAAATTTATTAAAGATCTTTGTTAAAAATCGATATATATATATACGTAAATCTAGTTAAAAAAATGTATCATCTAGAATTTGGAGTTCAATAAAAATTCAAAAACACGAATCATTTTTGGTTATTTTCTAAATTACCAGCGACCTATTGAACATATAGTTTGAGATATTTTAATATTTTGGTAATAAAATATAAAATGTAACCAACCTGTTCATGAATTTTGAATTTTTTAAAAATATACTATTTTATGGTAGATTTTATTGTGGTTCCCACGTCAATTTCAAAACCATCAATTACTTATATAATTACTTATATATGTATATTATAAGAAAAAAAGTTTTTATCTGGTGTAAAATATTTGAAGGTCTAAAAGTTGATGAATTTTTTTTTTGTTAAAAAATTCATGTAGCTCACGACAATTTCTCTTGCATAATGTGGCCCAATCTTCCCAAAAGGTTGGACACCCCTACTTTAAACTATACAAATAAGATAACTAAGATTAAAAAAAAATATAATAATATTTGCCTAGACAAAAAAAATACAATTTTTAATTTACCTGTACACTATAAAATACCTTGATTTGTTCACAAATGTATTTTATGTTTATTCAATAGAATACAACGACTGTTAAATTATTCAATAAGTATTTTTCGTATTGTTTTGTATTATATTACTATAAATAAAAACGCAAACGTAAAAATATAATATAGTCTTTTATTCTTAATGCCATAAATCGAAATAACAATGTAAATATGAAATATACAGTAATCAGACGATGAATCCCTACTGCTTATGTTATTTGATACTAAATGCATATAATAATAAAATGCTAAATATGCAAAATCTCATTCTTTAAAAAAAAAGAAAAATTTATAATAATATTATGTTGATGACAATAACCTTAAAAGTAATACATAATTGCTGTATTAGTAATTAATTTGCTTATAACTAAGTGTTATTGTTTATATTAATTTTACATTATTCCTTATCACCCAGGAAATATGGCTGAGGCGGTCTCCTCGATTTAATTGGTCCTGGAGGTTTTATAGAATTATATATACAATCTGATTTTTTAATGACCATTTGTTAATATTCATCTTTAGATCAACTTTAGAAAAATATTTTGAGCCACTAATATTCGCATACAAATGTTTTATTTTGGGAGAGGATAATATTCGGTTCCTTCTAATAAAGGATTTATTTTTATTTTGAAATCACCACAAATTCTAACAATGCCGGCTAATTTTAATGTTGGAATAACGGGAGTTGCCCACTCGCTGTAATCAACTGAAACTAGACAATCGATTTCTGTTTCGACTTTACCTTTGAGTGCTAAAGGAATTTACCCAGGCTTATAGCATTTGGTACAGCCCCAACTTTTATCTTTTACATTTAATGCGATTTTATACTTGTTAAAAGTGTTTATTTTATTTTTAAAACGATCATTATATTATCTATTACTGAATCTAGATCTTCCTTATTTTCTAAATTAAAAAATGGAAAATATTTAACATAAGGAATGCTGAATACGCAACATAGTATATTACACAATTTCCAAAACTGTAAATACCATGACCAAAAATAAAATTATTTAGGTGTATTTTTCATCAAATTAGTTTACATAATATATCTATTATTTAGGTACATATATTATATTGTATTATTGAATGTATTAAAATATGAATTTTTTTAACTATTCTGATAGGTATTAAATATTATTTGACAAAAAAATCTTGATTAAAATTTATTTATTTTGATAAATTAGTTTATATAACATATATATTTATCCAAGGAAATAAATATTATAACTGATTTTGTTTTCTAAAACTATTTTGACGAATATTTTTAAAATTATAAATAAAATATAACGAAAAAAATTACATTCAATAACGTACCTACACTACAATAAATTAGTGAAAACCTATAAATTTCGACTTTATGAATTTATTAATATTTTATAAATTTCAAATAGTTGAATACTATTGAAAATTTATAAAGATTGAGTTATTTGTAGAAGTTTTTTTTTTAAATAGGTATATTTTATTTTGATTTTATAGTCTATTATTATTAGGAATAAATTAATTTTTAACTTTTTTTTTATTGGGGGATCTGTATTATAAAAGTTGGCTCGAACTAATAAATATACTCATATATAGTTTTGCCAATTTTTATATAGGTCGTATCTTCGGTATAAAAGAAGCTTTTGTAGCCTTTTCCGCTTGTATATACCCTGTCTAGTCATCGTGAAAACTATACTCGGGGTTGCAATAATATAGTACATATTATGCTTTTAGGTGTTTTTTTTTGACGTTTGAAGTATTTTACAGGGTATATAACATTCGCCAGTTACACATTATTACATAAATAGTAGATATAGTCGTATATCATTATGTCGTTATTGTTAAAATGTTTAAAATAAGTATTATAATGTATTTTCTATAGACGTGCACCGACATAGTATTGAGAAAAATCATATTTTGAACGGTTCAAAAATAAATTAGAAGCATAAAATATTATTATGTTCGTGATATTATATGGTCGAAATCGACTAGATAACGTATTATTATTCCGTGTGAATTATTTATTTTCACGTAGATATATAGTTTTGAAACTTTTCGTATTGGAACACGTGTGATTTTACGATCCCCCTCCCCAAAATGTTTTCAAGAAACCTGTCGTGTTTATTGTATATTATTCAACTGCGTTTTGTAGTTCCTACAAAAATATTATATAATGTGAAAATGCAACAAACAATAATATTCAATAGCGATAGATATATTATACGCGTCGGAGTTGAATGAGAAAATATGTACCCCGTTTCAACATGTCATTTTACAGGCAATTAACTTTCAAAGAACATGCGACTTGATTCAACAAATATTTATAAAATATTCAACGAATAAATTAGTTTGGAACTATATTTTCTATATGCTACAGTGTTTCGTTTGTAAAAAAATTAAATTAAATAAATAGAAATAATATAAAATAGGTAATTTATTTAAAAATAGTAGATATATTTTTCAGCATGTGATTTCAAAATAGTAATTGAAAAAAAAAAATACCTGTATTGTTTTAGTATTTTATTAGGAGATTTTATTAGTATGAAGATTTGGGAAAAGATAATAAATAAAAGGGTTAGAAGCGAGATAATTGTTACTAAAAATCAGTTTGGGTTCATGCTGAAAGGTCAATGATGGAGCTAATATTTTATGTGAGACTGACTGTAGAGAATTACAGAGAAATGAAAAGGAAATTATGTACGGTATTTATTGATCTAGAGAAGGCTTATGATAGGGTTCCTAGGGAGATCTTAAAGTGGGCATTACTGAAGAAAGGATTACCAAAGGTTTATGTGAATATTATTGAAGATATGTACGAAGGGGCGAGTACATGTGTGAGGAGTCTGTGTGGAGAATCTTAAGATTTTAGGGTCAGAGTAAAAGTGCATCAGGGTTCTGCTTTGAGCCCTTACTTATTTTTCTTGATAATGAATGAGATAACAAAAGATATAAAGGGTGAGGTACCATGGTACATATTAATTGCAGATGATATAGTACTGATAAGAAAGAGTCCTAAGGAAGTGAATGGTAGACTTGAAAAGTGGAGAGAAGCTCTTGAAATTAAATAACTAAGGATTAGTAAGAGTAAAACAGAACATATAGGGTGTGATTTTGGTGAAAAGGAACACAGAGAGAATAGAGAAAGACTAAAAATAAAGTTGAGTGGGGATGTAGTGTGAGAGGTTGAGAGATTAAAGTATTTAGGGTCCATTGTACAGAAAGATGGTGATTTCGAAGAGGATATGAAGCACAGGATTAAGTTTGAATAGATGAAGTGGAGAGAAACGTTAGGTGTTTTGTGTGACAAAAAAAAATCCCTATTAGGTTAAAAGGTAAATTTTATAAGACAGTATTGAGACTTGCAATGACGTACAGATTGGAGTGTTGGGTAGTGGATAGGAAGATAGAACAGAGTATGAGTGTGGCAGATATGAGAATATTAAGATGGATGAGTGGAGTAATTAGAGAGGACAAAATAAGAAATTAATATATAAGGAGTAGTAAATAGGGGTGGCTCTAATAGGGGACAAAATTATGGAGGATAGATTATGCCTAGAGCATGCATTAAGGAGGGAAGAGACTGAGGCAGTAAGATTAATAAAGGAATTGTATGTGGATGGTAAGAGGGGGAGAGAAAGACCAACAAAGAGGTAAGGGGGATGTGATGGCAAGTGATATGAGGAAGATGGATATAAATGAAGAAAATGCGGGAAGTAGAGTTAAGTGGAAATGTAGGACTAGGGTGGTCTACCCCAAATAGTCGTGAGAGCAGGTGAAGAAGAAGAAGATATTCCTTTTTGCTATTAGATATTATCTGATTGTTTTTTTTTACATGAAGCGTAGTTCATTTAATCTATATAGGTCCATGGTTTTTATATTGTCTTTATTTTAGGTCCAGATTCTGAATTAATGAAAATTTCATGTATAATTGTAATAATTTGCCAATTGGCAGAACAGATTTTATATGATATTCATACAATATATAATATTATGATGTTCAGATATTCTTATATTGCTCTTATATTAAAAAAAAAAATCATTAAAATAAATATATACTTAATGATAAAAATACTTTAATTCAATATTTAAAATCTAAGGAAATATAAGAGAGGGGGTGGGGATATCAGCCCGTGAGCCCCAAATACAGATGATTTTGCTAACGATTGATGTTATTATTTTATTTTCATTAGGTAGGTAGGTAGTTAATGCATTATATACTTACTGCAGAAATATTTACCTAGTGCTATTTTTTTTATATTATCTTAGTCATATTATTGTCGTATATTAAACGCGCTCGGACGTCAATCATTTTATGTATGTACTCATCCCCGTGATCGCAGTAAGTGGCTTCTACTTATCATTTTATACGTGTTGTTCTAACGGAATGACTTTGGAGGAGTTACCGGACACACGAACAAACATCTCGTTTTATATCTTATCGTTGACATATAATGATTCAGTGCAAAATACCCGAAAGCACTTCCTTTAAGTCCGGATCTCATGGACATAAATACGATTTAATATATATATATTTATATACGTTTCGTACAATAAGTGTACTGGATATCGACCAGGTGGATGACCTTAAATAATATTTAAAAAGTGGATTTCCATTTTTCGAAATAAGGATTTATACGTATTTTTTGCGTGTTAAAGAATGCAGATGTTCGCGTTTTAAACATTTCACATTGAATTCATCAGTTATTATTAGATATTTTCAAAAAAATTATAAACAGAATACGAGTACCTTTATTATATTTTATCCCGTCCACCTTGTGACAGTTTCCATGCATAAAAAATATGTTATATAGTTTCAATCTGTGATGTTTTTTCCTCAACTACTGGAAAAATAAATAATTAATATGAATTGAAAAATTAAATATTTAATTTATATTGACCTAATGACCTCATTATACATGCATTCATATGTCATTTATAAAAATATATTGTGCAGATACACGTAGCTACCTATATAATATAATAATGTTAATAATTATTAATTAATATTCGCTTATAAAGTACAAAGGTATAATATATTATATTACATCGCGTGCATACTGGTAAAACATTTAAGTAATTTAGAAATTGTTTGAAATAACAATAGATACGACAAATGAGCGTGTAACTCTAACAAATAAAAAATACATTTGATTAATTATTATTATTTTCATAAAATATGAATTACGTCAAAACAATTTTATAAGTCGAGTCATCGTTATCACTAAATTGCAGCTTATAGGCACAGGCTTTCCGAAGTCATATTTTTGAGAGGGTGTTTTTATAATTTGCCAATTATTTCGTAATTCTTTTTCAAAAACGGGTAAATAGGCAAAAAAAAAGGTTATAAACCAACGACAACGATTTTATAAATTAATGAAAAAAGACTCACATTTGGCCGATTGTGTCAATTTATCTATAAAATTTGCGAGATTTTCCGACTGACAAACCCTCTTCCCTCCCGTTTGAAATGCTCCTGTTAATATGTATACAGGTATTGTTCACTAGTGCACAAAATGTGGATAAAAATATTGATAGATTTATTGACAAAGTCGGCTTAAAATATAAAAGGCCTCGACAAGATATTTTTTTAAGGGCCCCTCTTTTTCTTAAATTTTCTTATAGGTAACTTTTAAAAATAAATTCAGTTAGGGGGAAGGGTGGATACACTTTACTTATCATATAGAATATCTGTAGTAGATGTGTTTAATATTAAAGTAATGATGAATTAATTCTTTTAATACAATTATTAAAATATTTTTAAGTTCTCAATTTTAAAATGACCACTATTTTATGACATAAAAATCTTAAAATATATAATTGACATAAATTGCTTAACATTTATAAAAAAAAATTACAAATATATTACCATAATAAACTACTAAAATATATTCTCGGTTTAAATTTCAAGTTTCTAGGATAATTATTTAAGAATAACGAATAAATAATCGTAATCGATTTTGACGAATATGTAATACACACCATAATTTATGGTAGTATTTTCCTTTGCGTAAAAAACTCCAGAGAAAATCTAATAATAACATTTTAAATATATTAATTAGACAATATTTTCGTTTAAAAAATAACAAATACTTACTTAAAGATTGGTCTAATATTTCTGTTTTATAAGTTATTTCCATAAAAATATTAAATAATTATAGTATGTTTTACCAATAGATTATATAATAGATTCCTTGCCCTGACTTAAATTTCCTCTACATTTATAAAATATCTCTTCTATGAAAGGTAGTTTTTGTTTACAATACAGAAAACTACTTGGAAAATCGAAAAATTACCATTTTAAAGTGCCAATTAGAATTAATTGTTATAAAAAAAGATTTTAACCCCATTACTTCCTTCTGCTATCAAAAAATTCCTAACCAAAAAAATTTATATAAACAAATACAATTCCCATCATTATAAAACAAATACATTTGTCACTTTCATCAGAATATAAAAGGTAGTTTGTAGTAAATGGTGGAAGCATCTCGCTGGTCGGGTAGGATACTAGTGGTGTATATTATATTGCATTTGAAAATAATAATTTAAATATAATGATAAATCATTGATTTTGGGGGGTCGACTGTCGAAATATATGTTTCGCCGCACGAGGTCCCCGGTTCGACGCCTCGGGTAGCAAATTAGATTGCAAACGAGATTTTTCTCCTTGGTGGCGTTCTGGTCTCTGGTGCAAGCCCATTATAATTACAAAACCCTTCCAATAATTTGGTAGTTATATGCTTGTCGTCGCTATCAAAAACCATCTTCGACTCCCCTAATATGTGAAGGTGCAAAACCTGAGTATGTTAGAGTTTGGTAATTAAGAGGATGTAAAACTGTTAATTTTTATAGATAAATCATTGCTTTCTATAAAACGACTTTGAGCAGAGCAGAGGTATTAATATAAATAACTATTACTACATATTATATATGTATAAAAATGGAAAATTGTATTATGTAACCATATTTTAGTGATAATATAATTATAGTAACCATGGAAATTCAAATTTAAAACATTGTTTTTTGTTTGAAAACGTAATTTTCTTTAAACGAAAGAAAACTACTGGGCATATCAAAAAATGATCTTTATAGATAATACAATTTAGAACAAATTTGATATAAAAAAAATTTTACTTCAAAACTCCTACTCGACTCCTTTTACCCAAAAAGTTGTTTTCAAAATAAAATATACATCATATCCTTTAAAATCTAAAAAGTAATACATTTTTTCCAAAATATGTTATACAATCGCATATAAATTTAAAATCTTATTATTAGAAAATATAAATCAAAGTTGCTCTGAATAAGAAATTTTGGTATTTTCTTGAAAAAATTAATTCAAGGAAAACATAAACACAATCGAATAACCTTTATCTTGTGAAAGTATTATTATTTTTAACGTTCACACGTATATTTTTCGCACAATATTAAAAATAATTACTTATCATAGCTTATTTTTGTGAGTTATAGCATGTATATAATATAATTTGTATAATAGTTAACGACAATAGTATGAAGTAGTAAATTCATGTAGGTACTAGATACCTAGAATGTGTGGTAAAAAATTAGTGACAGATTTAAGAATACAACGTGTATTTAATTTATTTTATTAGTCAGTCTAACAGTAAATAGTTATAACACAAAAATGGTAAGGATATTTTTTTAAAAAGATTTTAAATGTTTCTTATTTTTATGTAAAAGGAAAATTGGTATAATTTGGACTTAAAATTGATAAAAGTTTAGTGTTATCAACGTTGAATTTGGTCAAATTGATAAGAAAAGCTTTCAAGCGTATAGCCATTAACTTACATACTCTTCTATTCTACTATTTTATAACGTCTGATATATTATTAATCTTATAACAATTATAATAATTATTATATTATATTTCTTGAATCGATTAACGAGGGCCCACGATGACGGTGTCGGGCGATAGTGCGATGAATAATAATAATAATCAACTTGTGCACGTCCAATGAACCAAAAGTACCCGAACTCAAAATTTTTGACATTCATTACGTCGTTGCAGTAAATATAATATCATTAATGACACAATAATGTTTAAACCAAGTTTAATACTAAGATACTAACCTACCGAAAACATAGTCTAAGTCAATGTTTTTTTTTTAGATTATATTTTGATTTAAAACTACTCATTCTAAATTCTAATATTCAAACAGTTCAGCACTATGAATGTTTTTATAAACATTTTTAAATTGTATATTATGGAAACTTTGTACTTACCTGATAGAAATATTGTATAATTTTTGACCTTATACGTATAGTTTTCATAAGTGCAAATTATTTCAGATTGGAGGAGGGTGACTTCAGCCACAAATATTTACATACATCACAATTTTAATATATCGTTGTTAAAAATTGATTTATACAGTCAAATTAGGGGGTTGGGGAGGCTAATTTATCTTAGTCTCCTGTGATTTGCAGACATTTTGAGTTGCAAAATAATTTTTTTTTACAATTATACAAATTGGTTCGACATTTCTTCCTACAATAACAACGAACAAATCCTTAAGTAGATGATGAAGATCTAAATGAAGTCTTAAAAATACATGGAGATAGTAACAGGGCCGTTCAGAGGAAAGATTTTTAAGGGGCTGAAAATGTAAAAATAAAATAGTATAACACTTCTCTTTAAAACATAAAATACGCAAAAAAAAAGGTAATCAACTCTTTTCCCATTTTGCCAACTAATACCTAATAATTTATAGCTAGCCGACTTAAAATTCTAAAAAATATACTTCATTGTTGTGTCTCCAAAATACTTCATTCCAAACGTGAATAAGCAAAAAAAAAAAGTCCATCGACTTTTCTTACTATTTGCCAACTGAACTAAATTTAGCCGACTGAATTCCAAAGTTGGGGGGTGAAACACCACTCAAACCCCTATCTCTGGACGGCTCTGGATAGTAATGAAACTGAGGATAGTGATATTCAAAATTTTACTACAAAACATTATTTGGTGAGTACGCAGCCGAACAGGGTAGCGGAATGTATTATTGTACAACTCAAAATGTCACGACAGTTTACCATGTACTAATAAATAATAACTTTTTTTATAATTTTTAAATATCATGATTACCTTAAACATTTTTTTAAATTTTATAATGTATAATCTTTTTTAAATATATTTACATCAAAACTAATAACTAACTGTTCGTATACTTGATAAAAAATGTCAATAAATCTAAAACTAATAGTCTGATTATCCAAAAATAAGAATACAATTAGGTAGTTTTTATTGCCAGATCATGTGTAAAAATTAGTTTTTACTGAAATTTTTGTAAAAACTAGATGTACCTAGTACATTCGTTTCTTATACTCATAGGTGTAACTAGTTTTTACTAGTATGTTCTGGTTTAAAATAATAAATTTCGGGTATTTACTGTAATATATAAGGGAGACAGGCTTAATATGATATACCATTTCTTAAACTTGATTTTTGAAAGTTAAAATTATAAACTAAAACCCGAAACTTGGACTATATACTTATGGATATATATGGATAATATAGATAAAGAAATTAAAAATTTATAAAAAATGATGTACTATGTCATTTTACCATGAGGGGTCCAATAACATTAAATACCTACTTTCATAAATGATATTTTTTCAAATATATACAAATATTATTTATTAGTTATTGATTTTTCTTATTTAAATAAATTAAATAGTTTATAATAATATTTAACAATAAATTTAGATCACTAATAACATAATATTCATAAATGATCTACTAAAATGATGGATCATTTATTTTAATCAAAGATATAGGTATATTTTATCAATATTTAAACTAAATTTCTGACCAAGATTGTCATTTGGTTATACGAATATAATTTGATACCATTGTTTCTAAAAAAAAATTTTAATTTTAATTTAAAATAGCATTGGTAAGTAGGTACTTACCGGAGCGTATTAAGGGGGGAAAGAGGGGAAAGGGTGCATTTGTTCTGGATGGCAATATTTATAGGGTAGCACGGCAAGAGGTGTGTGCCAGGGGTGCCGGTAATACCAAAATACCAAAGGTGCAACTTCAACGGTTTTTTCGCTAGACCTTTTTTTTTTTGTTTTCTACGTTTTTAAAGAAGTGACAAATTATATTCTCCCCCTCCCCTTCAATAAATTGAGCCTTGATACGCCCCTGGGTACCTATAATGTATAAATTATAACTGGAGTAAAACGACATAGGTACCAATATGTCATTTTGCCCGATAGCATAAAAGGTTTGTAAGACTATTTTCTCATATAATTGATACAACAAATATAATAAAAGTGTTTTTATATTTTAAAATTAATTTCATAAAATGATTAAAAAGAAATAAATAAATATAAATAAAAAAATATATTTTTATTTATCAATTAATTGATAAGATAAGCGTAGCTTATCAATGTTTGGAATAATATCAAGGAATCTCTTTGGTCATCAAATAACAATATTTCCAATCAAAATACTAATGTGTCATCTTGCCCGGGTATGTCATATTAATATATATATATATTAATATCTCCTATATTAATATTAATTTATAAGAATTTCGGACAAAATCTTACTGTATGAATTTACAGTAGAACAAGGTCCCCCTCCAGATAAAAAAAATTAAAAAATTATTGAAAATACTAGTGTAGCATGGTTATAAAAGACGGGTAGAAAATTTTTTTTAAATACTACTCCAGTATATTATAATCTTTTGTATTATTAGGTATCTAAGGACTAAGTATATCATCCAAATGTGGGAAGAGCTGAAGAGGTTGTGGAGGTATAAAAGATGTTTTGTGAAAAAGAAAATAATAATATGCCGTAGGTATACTGTTGTAGAACTTGTATAAATTATAAAAGAAACACACATATTGCTGGTACTATTTTAACATTGTAAAGTATAAATACTATCAACAATTATTATATTTTACTTACTTATTTATTTATTTATTTCTTCTTTTGGGGGTGGGATTCGTCATATTCAAAATGTATATGGGAGTGGCCAGGTAGGTGATTTCGTCCGATTACCAATTAATATTATTATAACTGTACGTATTATAAAACGTTTATTCATATATATACAGTGGCGTAGACAGGGGGGGGCAAGAGGGGCCATGGCCCCTCCCATGGTTCTTTTTTTTATAGCAATTTTATATGATCTAATTTTAACAATAGTAGATTTATGATTATAGTATAAGGTCTATGGCTTATTTATTATTAACGCACTTAACGCATTTTTTCACGATAAACCTAATTATGTTTTTTATTATCTTATCAATAACCAAAACTTATGTTTGTTAAATTCAGTAACCAAGTTTCATTAGGTTAACCACAATAATATATGATGCAAAAGATATTGTATTATCTATGTAGGTATACATAGTTATAGATAGCCGTTCTAATATTTAAATCAAATTCTAATATTCAAGTTCTAATTTATTGGACTATTAAATGTGTATAAATTATTAAATTAATATCTATATAAGTATAAATCTAAAGTAGCATAAGAGTTAAGCTTGGCGTTAGCTAACATAAATAAAGATGAGTTAAACTATAACAATATAGAGAAAGATATTTTGTTGGAATTTTCTAAAAGATCTCCCAGAAGGATACAAATGTTAGATTGGACACAATAAATAAAATATATTTTGCCTAGTTAATAAGTTAATTTTTCAGTTTTTTATTTAAATATTAACATTATATTTATTTACTACAATTTATTAGTTATTAATTATTATGTTACCTAAGCATTAAGCATTCTAGTAATTAGTAAATATTTTATTAATGCTAATATTACTTTTTTAAATATAATAAAAACAAAAATGTTATTTTAATTAAATTATGGTATTTATTGGCCCCCCCTTGCTTAAATCCTGGCTACGCCACTGTATATATATTTATATAGATCAACTATTAATAATATATATATTTTCTATGCATTTTTCAAATTCGTACAATATTATTTACAGTAAGTGTTGAATTACAAAACATACAAATCGTTTTAAAAATTGTTTACATACTGAGTTTGTTGATAAATGCGTTTAAAAGCTATAGGCATGTTGGGATATTGTTTTTTGAAAAAATACTTTCAACATCGATGTACGTCTTGTACGAGCACCTATATATATCTAACTATGTTATTAATCCCTAGTAAATAAATCGACTTCAGACGAATGTCGAATTCGCAAAGCTCCGGTGTTTTTTTTTTATCCTCGTTGAAGGCAATCGCGGGTACCTAGAAACCGAATGTACAACACTTTATAACCAACGCACAAAATGCAGGATCGTTTTCAACTAAATACAAAATATATAAACAAATATTTGTTAGATTTTTGACTCTTTGCTTATATAATAAATATATATTAAATATATATATATATATATATTAAATACCAAGGATTTTTATGGGTATTAACTTTATGATTTATATTAATTTAAAGAAATCTATATATACACCTATACTCAGTTGTGTACCTACATAGTATATTCAGTTTCAGTTTCGGGTTAAAATCCTCCATGAACCAAAAAATAAAAAATAAAATGTCAACTTACTACCTATAATAATTCCTACAGGAATTATTTATGCATTGACCGTTAATTTATTAAAAAATAGTTTATTGACATATTTTTATATAATATCAGGTATAACATAATATATACATTATACACATGTCAGAACATGTACCTTTTACATAATTCCCTTTCTAACAAATTATTTTAAAGGGTTATGCATAGGTAATTTTTCAATAGATTTTGGGTACGACTTTTCTTTTATTTTTATGAGTATAGTATTTTGCACGTGTCTACAATAGTATTATCCACCTTTGTCGTGGAGAAAAAAAATTAAATTATTAGATAAAATTTGCTCTACGCCTGAAAATAATTTTTATTAGTTTGATTTTTAAAATGATAAAAAACATTTAAATTTGTCATTATTCATATTTAAAATAATCATCATTTTATTACTCACTATAAAGAATTGCGAATTTATAAATTTCATGATTAATATTTTTGTAAAAATGGAAACAATTCAACAATTGATGCAATGTAGACTTTTTGAAGATTATAAAACTATTTTCAATAAAAATAAGTAAAATAAGTAAATTCAAGTAAAAATTGGATTGAGATTAAAATTGTTCATGAGCTTATGGTAGGAGAGGATAAGTAATGAGATGACTAAGTTTCTATAATATTATGTTATTTACCCTCCTCCCCTTAAAGAGAAATTTGAAGTACCCCCTTGTATAAACTATTATATGTAATTTATTATTATTATTGTTATAATTTAACATTAAATATGTGATCTAAAACGTCTCAACTAAAAATTGATCTTTTATAAGTATATAATTCATTTTTTTAAACTTTATAACATTATAAATATGAATTAATTTGCAAACAAGTTCACGAGAGTTTATTAGAATTAGTTTATTAAATAATCCATTTTTAGATTTTAAGCGAAGAGAGGAATCTACTAATTATGGTACCACAATTATTTTTTTATTTTTCTGTATACCATCAATAAGGAATCGAGTAGCAGTTTTGGAATGAAGAAATTTTTTGTGAGAAAATTCTTTCTACAAGCGTAAAGAAAAACTATCTTTTACAACGGACAATATTTATAAATCGGAAAATAACAAATAAAATTGCAATGGTTACTAAAAGATATAGTTACCTGAAATTATATATATTATTATTATTATTATATTACTGAAATAATAATATATTATATTGTGATGTTATAAAACTTTCAAATTTTTATAGTAATAGTTTTATTTTATGTCATCCCAATTCACCGACACCTAAATTATTCCCAGTTTGTCGACTTACAATTCGCTGATACCATTAAATTGACGCCATGCCACTTTATTTAACTTAATTGCTTGCATAAAATTCTATAAACTCTAAGTTTAATATATCATTTTTATAAATCATATTATATATTTAAAATATACAAATTCTATATATCCACTGATTCATCATAAGTATTCTATCCTACAATCCGTCATTTTTAAACTTAGAAAAAAAAACTGCGTAGATTGTCTATTACAAGATATTTTATAAAAAAAATAAACAGAATTAAAATTAAAAGAATCTACACTAAATAATTGAGTATTTAATAGAATACGTAGTACGAGGAAAATACTTATATTTTCGTTGAATTGGGAAATTTTTTAAAAGTATTTAAAACTTGTCTGGAAATTGGGAGTCGGCGAATTGGAAAAAGACCATTTATTTCATCGAGTTACACTAAAAATAGTTTTGTAGAAAGTATTGATTTATCATTGCTTTTGAATTTAATATAATATCCACTACCAGTATCCTACCCGACGAGCAAAGTGTTTTCACTCTTTATTGTCATATTTTCAATAGATACAGTTGTATCGTTCAAGTTCATCAAAGTAAATTAACTTATATTATATAATAACGTTGTAATTTATTTTTCAAATATCATCATATATTTTATATACAAGTAATTGTATCTAAATATATATATATATATATATATATAGTTGAAAAAAATTGGACTCAAACAATATATAACAATATAATAATATAATTATGAATAATAGGTAATTTGTTTTTCATAAATGCATTTTGAACTATAAATTCATTCCAAGATCTGCACTATGTGTATTGTATATAGTTAGTATGTTATATATAGGTGGTATAATGTTATGTGTTTCCCTTACATCCAAATTAATGAAAATTTAAGTTTTGTGTATCTAGTACTTCCAACCTAATATTTTTTATTTATTTTTATTTTATTCATATAAACGGGGCAAGCCCAAAAATAACAAAATAAATGTATATACAAATGTAAACAGTAACAAAGTCCTTCTAGTATTGTAAGTCGATACTAAAGAAAATAATTGCATTTAAAAATTTTTTTTTTATTATTTACAAAGAAAAGGAAGGGTCGTTATTTACCGTTTGCAAGAGATGGATAATAGGGGAGTTGTCAAAGGAATTAGAAAAAGAGCGAGGAGTATGAAAAGGGATAAAAAAAATGAGTGGTGCGAGAAGGAACTCTGAAATTTATTATGGATAAGAGTAAAGGAGAATTAATTTTGGTGGAAAGAAGATTGGACAGAAATAATAGATTAGACGACACATGCCGACGGTTAGCTAATGAAGAAATATTAAAAACATACAGAACACGTGCGTAATCGTGAGGAAGATGAGGGACAATGAGCCTATGAGCTGCAATGTGAAGGAATTTTCTCTGAACTCTCTCAACTGCAGCACAGGCACAGTCGGTGGAGGCGTCCCAAAGAATACTGTCGTATTCAAACATAGAACGAATCATGGCTCAGTATAGGATTTTGAGGGGAGATAGAAGATGGAATTCAGAAAAGGAACGAAGGAAGCCAAGAATCTTAAGAGCCTCGCAACAAATGTCTTCAATGTGCTTAACTGGGACAAGATCTAGAGCTGTCTTGGGTGAACGTACAATCTAGGTCAGCGATAGAGTCGCTTGGGGATCTAATAAGGATATTATGAATGACGTAAGGAAAATAAATAGGAGAGTGGGAGTGGGAAAAGGAAAATACAGAACATTTTAAAATATTCAGGGAGAGACCTAAGGACTCACACCACCTATATTAAAATTTAGGAAAAAGTCTGAGAATTACATAATACATACCTTGTATTTTGAATCTAAACACTGAAGTTTAAAATTTATTTCAAATATTACCCACGAATGGATAAAAGACGGATAGAAACCGCGTTTAAAAATATGACGTCTCTATCGATTTGTCGTTTAGAAATTGCAACGCACACATACAACGTGCCCCACCCAAATCGCTATATTCCCACGAGACAATATCGTTAATCCTATTTGAATCCGCCATCACCCGTCCGGATTTTTAAAACGGCGATATTACTGCGATATATTTTACGATCAGTTGAAAAAGAAATGAGGATCATTAATCCTCGTCGGTATTCGACACTATTATTTTACAAATGACTAGCAGTGGTTACGACGAATCTATTATTATTATTTTTTTTTTTGTAATCTACGTATCTATATTTCGATCGCATTAAATTGGACGCGTTTCACGTCCGATTTTCAAGGGGTTTCGTATAGGCAATTTTTATTGAATCAAAATCTAACATTTGAAAAATGTTTCATTCATTTTCTGACATCTTTGTGTTTGGTTTATAATTTGAATTGCGGTTCTTTATGTTCAATTTAAAATTTTTTCCGTTTAATAACTGTTTTCTACTTCCAAATTTGATATTAACCATAAAATGAGTGAACTGAAAAATAATACATTTTGTGTTTTTTTTTTTTTAAACAAAGTACCTATAATAATATGAACTTATAACGTATTCGAAAAACAACGAGATTGAATTCATATCATATACCTACCTATAGACTAT
The DNA here is from genome assembly GCA_025469235.1 of Pemphigus obesinymphae. NCBI lineage: Eukaryota > Metazoa > Arthropoda > Insecta > Hemiptera > Aphididae > Pemphigus > Pemphigus obesinymphae. Next base: position 88,507 of record JAIPRL010000761.1, on the reverse strand, counting down.
AGTTTTCTTCACTTGTTTTGCATAAGTATCTTATACGTTTTTTTTACTTCTTCTGTATAATATACGCCAGACAAAATATCGTCTTGTATATTACATATTTTAGACGTGTATATGCATTATATTCTGTCGTCTAAGTGCCATATTTTTAAATAAATTATTCGAATTCGGTAACATTTTCGTTCGACGAATACAATGACTATTGAATTTATGATTTTAAATAACCTTATATACATAATATATAGTAGTTTATAGTGGTGGTAGGCTCAGTTTTTTTTTTTTTTTTATTCAAGTTTTTTTCCTGTCATGTTTATACTTCTTATAGTTCTTTTATATTACATCGGGTTTTTGCATACCGAATAATAATTTCTCATCCAACCCATAACGATAACTGTATATAATATATACATATATTATAATATATTTTTATATTTATTATTAGTGTCGTATTTATGGGAGATCGGGGTACTAAACCTCCCCCTAGAACCAGAAAATATTGATTTTAAAAACTTAAATAGGTAACTATAATTATTATTTTTTGTAGATAGAATTTTTATTAAATAATATAATAACTGGAAATAGAGTTTGGTGATGAGAAAGATTAATATAATAATGCCCTAAAAATGAATAATATAATAACTTCATTTTAGATTCTGAGCAGTGTAAAATATTTTTTCGTTTTACTATGATGTTTATGTGTTATATATTTTTCTGTGAGCAATTTATCGGCCAAAAAGACTAACCCGATAATAATATATAATAATGATCTAATTTTTCATGCGTAGTCATTTTTCGCACAAAATTTTATCACCATAGTATTTTGAAGAGCTAATTTATCGATTTTTGAAAAATACATCAGAAAAATTGATCAAAAAATGATGAAAAAAACTGGTTATTATAATGGTTATTTCTCCGTGAATCTGAAAACATTTGTTCTAAACACAAAGAAATTTCACAATGTATGTATTTCATTCGTTTAAAAAAATATAAAAAAAGCATTTTAATAATTATTAAAATATATACCTACCTATATAATTATATAACTTTTGTATTAAAAATAATTGGAACATATATTTTAGTCTCCAATAAATAATGTATTTACCATTTTCAATAATTTTACAAATGTGGTTGGATTTTTTGGTACCTAATCAAAATTCCATAAACTTTATTATTATTACTAGACTGTGGTTTTTAGGTATTTTTTATAATTTATTACCAAACTAAGGAATCAGCTTTAAATTTTATCAATTAAAACTTAAAAGTATACCTAATTAATGTATTAGTATTAGATTTTACAACTCTCGTGATCTATCTTATAGTATGTTTTATGTTTCAAATAATTCAAAAATAAAAACTTTCATTTACTATATAGTTTTAGTAATATAAAAAAAGTTACAAAATTAGAAAAAATGTATGAATATAAAAATATGTAATGTTGAAAAAATGATTTCGTTATCTACTCATTTTTATTCGTGCTAATGTCTGTAATGATCACGTTTTTCCATGTGATAAAAAATATTTTACAATAATATTCTAAAAATTTCAAAATTAAGTGCATTTAAAGATAAAAATTTCGAAAAGTTCAAAATTCAAATTAAATATTTGAATAAGTATTATCATTCATTATAAATTATAATATATATTCATTGGTATAATTTACCAATATAGTGCATGAACCACGCTACCTCCCCCCCTTTACCAACAGACTAACATCAGTTTTTTTATTTTGCATTTAAGCGATTTTGGCCCAAAATGTAGTAAAATATATAAAGGATTAAAAATTATTGGTTTTTAATATATTTGGACCCCCCCCCCCCAAAAAAAAAAAAGTTGAAAGTACGCCACTGTATAAATATATAATAATATTATATCATTTTATATATATTATATTTATATTATTTATATTTTAATTATAATTATTATATAATATCATATAATTTGTATATGCATAAACGCATGAATAAATATATACAATACAAGTTTGATGAAAAATCGGGAGTACCTATGCTGTAATTATTCAAATCATTGTTAACATTGACATTTTCGTCGCCGTCAACAAATCATGTGACATGTATTATTATGATACTATAAGGATAGAATATAATTTTCACAAAAAATATTGAAAAATACCTATAGAAAAGTATATTAATGGCACAAGAAACGCTCTAAATATTAAAGCATTGAAAAAATTATCAAAAACCTAACCTAACCTAATCTATATCAGTAATTCTTTATATTGTCTTTGATTGTTTATAAACTATTTATTTGGTGTTCTTGTTTCCTGATTTATAACAATTTATTATTGTTGTTAATTTTATTTCATGCTTATAAAAAATCTCGAATGACTTTTTTAATGTACCAATTAGATTAGACTATGAGTTGGCTACCAAAAAAGAACTTTACTTTAAAACTCCTTTTCTCCTCTCTTCCTTCTACCCAAAATGTAATTCTAGATTTTTTCATAACTCAATGTCAAGAGATGCAGAGATTAAAATCAAAAATTGACTATTATATTTTAGGTACTAAATATTAATTGATTAAAATTTTACACATCTACTATAATAAATTGTTAAAAATTATAAACATCTGAAATGAGCAAAAAAAAAAAAAATTTAATTTTATACTCTATAGGGGTGGAAAGATTCTAAATATGGTCTAACTACTTAAAATTATTTAAAAACTTTAAAAAAGATCTAAAAATGTCATTAAAACTAAAAAGTTCAAAATAATAAGCAATATAAGAATTAAATTTTTGAATTCGGTGATATACCTGAATTAATTTTTATATTTTACAGAGAACAAATGCTTCAATACATATAATATACATATAGTATACACTACACACATATATATATTTTCAATACAAAACAAGCAAATTTATCCTACACGCCTAATTATAACCTCAAATTAATTAGGTATAGTTTAAAATATGAGTATATACTAATATTTTAGTAAAATATGTGTTGGGATTAAATCGATTTTAGAAAACCGTATATTATTTTATTTTATGCATAACGTTTTTGAAAAAGAAAATAAATTGTTGTTTGCCTTATTTCATCAGTATTCAGTGACGACAGCGATAAAGGGCTGCTACATAATTCCACGTGCAGTTAACAAAAATGTATATAGGTATGGTCTTTTATTTTAGAAATATTTCATGTAAATATATAATACTGTTGATTGAATAAAAATTGCAATACTTAAAAATCTGTATAGTTGAATTAACTATCAATGAAAATGTACCTCTCTATACTACTTTTACTAATAATGAAGATGGGGATCGAATTAAATGAATTGAATTTATACATTTTTTTTTATGGAAGGTAAGCGTGTTTTGAAAAAAATTGATTTATAATTTATATTATAATATTAACAGGAATTATTATGGTTACGAGTACTTATTAACATTTTTGAACTGAACATTTTAGTGTAGATCTATTGTTTAAGCAGTTGGTAGCGTTAAACATCCTTTTTCTTATTTTTAAACATGTACATCGTACTTTTTAGGTTCGGATTTTGACCTAGGCCCGCGAGACTTAAGCTTAAGGTTAATACATTTTGTACGATATAAACATTTTTCTACATTGATACATGAATTATAATATATATATTATATACTATATTATATTGTGTATTTATAAAATCGTATTTATTTCACCGCATGAACTATTTTATAAATAGTCTTGACTCTTTTTTAGATATAATATTTTGGTTTTTATAAACGAATTTACATACTCGATTAATATTTTTAAATAAATAAATAAAACAAACAATAAATAATTTATAAAAATGTTAGTGGAACGAGGCTTTAAAATCTGGGGACTTACGCTGACAAACATACTAAATCCGGTTATATTCCGTGTGTTAAGATATTATTAGTCTTAAAAAACATGCAATATGTATTTATTATCGTTTACATTTGATAGTTTATTTTTTAATTTAACAATGTTTCATCATACAAACGTCTGTAATTTTTACAATTTGGCTGCAGACAAGTTAGCGGTGTTGTAAATGAGTGCTAACTTCAAAATTTTGACAATAAATACAAATGTATTTATTTATTATAAAATAATCATAACATACTAATATTAAGTTATAATTTTAATCTTATTTATTTTTTAAGTATTTGATATATTTGTAATATTTATTTGTATTTCTATTTTTTGTTTTATTGATTGAATACAGCTAAGTTGAATAAACGCGTTTGGAATATCGCATTGGGTAAGTAGATTTTAATAATTTTTAATTATTTCGAAAAAAACTTTATATTCTGCTCTTGATGCATATCTACAGCAATCGTCAATAAAACGAAACATAATTTGTCAAAGAAATAACGTGTAATTAATTAATTATTATCAGAAATGAACCGTAAAAATATTTGGATTTCAGTCAGGGTAGTGAAATATACACAGAACCAAAGTATTCTTCCCATAAAAACTATAAATAAACACTAATTCAAATAACAAAATTCCTGTTTATGATCGTAATTTATGAATTCACTGTTTGTACTCATATTAATATATTATAGGTAGACTACTACTACGTCACTCGATTTCGTGAATATATTTTTATAGTTCTTTATATATAAACACAAAATTTTTATGTTTACAAAAATTGTTCATGTAAGACATTTGACATTTTTCTACGAATATGAAAATACCAGATTTCTATCTAGCAAATAATTGTAAGTTATTAATTTTCATGTAGGGGGTGGGGGGAACGTAGGTACCCGTGTTTAAGGAAGAGTAGGTAGACCGGTAAAAGAATTTTGAATACGTATTCGAATGTTTTTGTTAAAAAATATATACGTTTAAATATTTTTGTTAAAATATATATGTTTAAATACATCAATTTGTTGAATAATTTACACATCTCTGCAGACGGCAGACTGCATCCCGAAGATTTAAACTGTAATCGCGCCACCGAGTACGGGGATGATGAAATTATTATTTCGATGGAGATCGTAATTTTCCGTGTAACGTCGTGGCGGTATATATATATCATATTATTATTATTATTATTATTATTATTACTCGTAGGTATATTCTCCGTAGTCTCGTTTGGGGTAGGTTATTACATACACTCCTCGAACGGATGCAATCAGTATATATTATCACGACGAGCACAAGTGCACAACAAAATATGGTGGCCCGACGGAGCGGTGCATTTGTAAGGTATTTTTTTTAATTAATTTTCATAATTTCGGTTCAAGTTTCTCGGCGGGGTTCGACTATGCGTATATTATTACGTTAGCCAAACGTTAATGAAAAGGGCACAGCGATATCGTGTATCGTATTATTATTTTAAACGTATTAAATACCGTTTTACAGCAAGGGGTGTTCTTTTTTTTTTCTTCTATACCACGTCTCGGTATTAAACAGTCATTTATATCTATACTGTCATTTTAAACCTACCCGCGTTTTAGAACACCTCGTTGTTTTGCATTACACCCATAATATATCGTACGACGCCGTCGAACCATCCATGTTAATGTATTATGCACCGCTTACGTGAACAGTGCTAATTGTATCTGTAGGATTATATTATTTCGGAGGTCGACCGTTTTTTGAAAACTCCAATTACTTATTATTATTTATGATATTGACAATATGGAACCAGACGTTCTTTGTACGAAATAGTTGCACGATTTAAGAGGATCCCATACACGTGATTTTCAAAAAAGTTTCAAAAAATTAAAATTAAAATCTAACGATTTAAAAATATTTTCGTCTCAATAGCATTTTTTTGTTGTTGTATAATCATGATATTTGTTTAGGAAAAACAACATATTTATCCATTATTTATTTTTCTCAACTTGAAATACTGTAGTTATAGACAAATAAAACGAAATATAACAACACTATCTAGCACCCTGTTTGACAGTATTTTATTAAATTGGTTTTTTAAGATTAATATTTATTTAAAAATGTAAAAAAATCGAGTTTTTACAACTCATAAAATATGCAAAATATATATTTCAAAACTTAATCAGATAGCTATAATTTGTATTTTATTTCATATATCTAACATATTTGTAAATTAGTTATGAAAATGAAAAATGTTAATGCGAGTTTTTCATTGAATATTTATAGGTGTATTGTCCTCTTATACATTGCACCTATACATTTTCAATGAAAAACTTGAATTAACATTTTCCATTTTTATCAACTTACAAACATGTTAGAAACATGTAATAAAATATAATTATAGCTAACAATATTATATAGTGTCCTATGTATTCTTTGATGTATTCATTTTTATTAAAGATATTTTAAAGTTATTAAATAATAAATAAATAAAAATAGAAATAAATACATTTTTAACAACTAATAAAAATTTGTAAAAATTAAATATCGAATTCATATATGCCATTAAATAATTTTGTTTTTATTTCATCTTTTTAATAAAAATGAAAAATGAGTAAATATGTTTTGTAAAAAATAGTGTAATTACAGGACAGTAAAAAACAGTACATATTGACATAAGACTATTTTTTAATTTCCTTCACAGAACCCCTTAGTAACCATGCGTACCTTGTTCTTCTATAGTAATATAAAGAACTTTTGGTTCATTATTATTTAAGTGTCTTTGATTATAAAGTTAAAAGAAAATATTACATTTTTGAAATTAATATATTATATTACATATATTCAATCTAGCATGCTGTTTTAATTTTTTTCAAACAAGTCATCAAAATGCAAATCACACAACATTAATGATTTTGTCAATTTCCCACATTTTCCCTAATAAGATTGTGACGTGTGAGGATAAATTCTAAAACACGAACTGATTCGCTTGCAAAAGCTATCGGCAGATTGTTGATATGGCATGGTAAAAGATATGAGTGATCGTCGTCGTCAGCAGGATATAGAATAGCATTTGGATATAATTAAGGAGAGACCAAGGGATTCGCCCATTTGAACAAATGATTAAAATTGTAATGTAGCATAATATAATCGACGATGGAATCAATATATATATCAATACATATATCAATATAAATAGGAAAAGCTTTATGTCATTAGCAAAAATAAAAATTAATTAAAAAAATTAAATAATTGAGAATTAAAAAATGATGAAGGACTGACGGTGCAGAATTAATTAGGATAGAAAATAGTAATGGCGGTAGAAACGGTTGGAGATAGATATACAGAGGAGAAAAATTACGAAAACAGGTTAGCGGTGTCAGTAACAAAACTCTCCGTAGTATTTAATTTTACACGTTCAGGAATAGTTGAAGATGAATAATTTTTCCTCACAAAATTCCAGAAAGACCAAGGCTTTGAAATAAGTCGATTTTCAGTACGGATAAAAAAGTCACTATATTATGTAGTATAGGTACATAAATATAAATGTACATATGTATTTGTAAATACAATAAAAAAATGTTGAAAAAAATATATCTATGATCTAAATGAATAATCACAACCCAAAATGAAAACTTCTCTACATTATTTGTTAATGCAGGTTACACTCTCGAAAGAAACCCAAACGTTATTATATAAGCGAAGTGATCAATGTACTAGTTTTAAAATGTGCGAGTTTTTTTTAATATCTGTATAAAATTTTTCGGACAGAAGGAGTCGAGCTGGAGTTTTGGAGTAAAGAACTTTTTTGATAGGAAATTAGTTGTAGTTTGTATATAAGAGATATGAGATAGTTTTTCGATTGCCCGAGGAGTTTCTTCGAGCATAAAGAAAAACTACTTTTTATAATGGAAATATTTCATAAACGTATGGAAAATAACAAAATTACAAATAATGTTGTCATGGTTACTTATTATTATTATTTTTTAATAATAATATTATACTGAACTTCACTCAGAATCATCTTTTGAATGCAGTGATTTATCTCTGCTTTCAAATTTTAAATAATAATACACTATCCTGTCCGAATACCCAATGGATAATGGATCACAATCTGTATATCTGGATAACTTTTTTAAATTCGGATGCTGTATAATTATTAGTGAATTAGAGTGAATTAGTGTTTTATACCGAAAGCTTTCCACGACAGTGTTTTGACCTTTACACATTCGTTTTATGCTTTAGATAAGTTTTGAATAATTTAAATACGTCGGCAATTGGATAGTACAATACTTATAAAATATTATCGTGACAACGACTATCACATGATGTGTATGTGATTGATTTATATTTGTATACAATTTTATGTGAAATTCTAATTTACCACACGAACAATTAATAATAATATTTTTATATCGTAATTTAATACAGCATAGGTTAACAGGAAATTCAAATTTTAATTTGAAATAATTTATTACAATTATAATAATTAGTGTCATGAGTACCTATCCCAGTAGCTCATGTCCTCATTTAGAAAAACCTACTTTTTTGTGATCCAAATTGTTACATAATAAATACTATTGAATATAGTTTGAGTATATATATTTAATCAATGTTAATAATATGGTGTACATTTTAAGCACAAATTTTGAAAAACAAAACGAGTGTTTTGGTAATTATACGTTTATAATTTACATTTCTTATATTTCATATATTTCATTATCTTTGTGTTTATGGTTTTCAAGACGTATTTATATATACATGCATTTTTACTATTCCATAGGTACATACATTTTTTTTTAGCCAAGACAAAATAATACTGGCCGAATACGAATAAAAGAAAACTGGATCGTTTGATGTTTTTCTATATTTTGTTTTCATATTAAAAGTTATTCACTCCGTTAAACTTTTCATGAGATTATTTTTGAAGTAATCCTAAAGAATGCGATAGAGTTGGTACTCACACTGGAAAGGATTATGTTAGATTTAAAAAATTCCAACACTTTTACTTTTCTGTTCAACCGTATTATTATGTTGTTATATAGAAAACACATTACTGAATTTCTATATTATACCTATTTAATAAAGGAATCAAAAGTACCACTCCTAAAATAGAATAAACACGTAAATAGAAAGCTACAATATCATTCTGCATATTTTAGTTAAAAATCTAGTAGGATTTACCACTTGTTGGTAATTATATTTCGATATTTATATTATACCAGTATACCACACTTCTTGAATATATTCTTTGGCACTAATAATTATGGACGATTTGAACATAAACACTCTAAATAATACAAATATTCTAACTTTCTGGGGATGGAATTGGGTTTTGTTTAATCGACTTATACCATTTTTGCAAAAAAATAAAACTGTTAAATTTTTCTAATATCATGATTGTTTTACATTTTAATATTTTATACATTATTAAAATAACTCTTATTCTTAGATTAATATCATATGATGCAACATATTTTTCGAAAAGTATTAAAACATATATCGAATTTTAACCGATAGTTTATTATTTATATTTATACAAATGTAAGATATATTGTATATAAAACGCAGCGAAAGAGAAGGAAAGTATAGTGCAGTAAAAATTTGAATGGTATAAAATATGTAATCTTCTTATGCCTCTAAACATTCAATGCGTATAAAATTTCATAAAAAAAATATTTAGCAAATACGACGTTTAAATTATGGTTAAAAAATATAAAGAAAAAAATAAAAACCGACAAATAAAATGAATATTACTACTAACCAGTAACCACTACAATCTGAAAATTGTTTTGAATTTATTTGTTTGTCTTCTAAGAATCGATCGAGGCGTTTATTTTTTTAGCTATGTTATTTATCATTAAATAATTATTATTTATATTATTATAAAATAATTATTATTAAATAATTTTTACATATTGATTATATTTTAATCTGTAATAATAAAGAAAAATTCCTAGATCGATTCTTAGAAGATAGATTGACACATTCAAATCTGTTTACAGATTGTAAATCTGACTTTCCAAAGTTCCACAATTTGATCAGGTTCATTGGTCTTTTAGGCGGAAATTTCGTAATTACACAACAATAAAAAGCGATACGGGTACGAAACTATTTTTAGATTAGTTTAAAAATGTACTTAAATATTTCTATCGTGTTAGATTTTTATTTTTCATAATATTTCTTTTCCACATGCAACTACGGCATAATGTTATTACATTTTTATTCCGTTGAGTAGAATTGATTTAATAACAGGAAAATGATAGTTTAGTTAACTCGATTTTAATGATTTTTGAATTTTTGCAATCTTGAATGGTTGACATATAATACAGAGTGAAATAAAGATAACTTACTCTGGAAAAAAAAATAAAAATTAACATTTCAAAGTAGATTTATTCATTTTACTTTTAATATACATTTTTTTACACTGTTTGTTCAAATCTTTGAATCAATTTCAATGGAGAACAATTCAAACATTCTCAATTCACAGATAATATTGTCGATTGATGTCCCGTTCATTTTAACACTACCGTTGGATGAAAATGTGTTGTGATTCATATTATATTGTTTGTATGTAATACGATTTGTGATGCGTCAAAGGTAAAAGTCACACTGTGTGAGGTCACGTGATCTATAGGTAGATGGATGTTCGATAACGGCTATTCTACATTTTGCATTACGTACTTAGAAAGTTTCTCATTTCTAAACAACGGGGTGGAATGAGAAACGAACACTCGGATCACAGTGCCTGTAGACTGTAGTGGGACTTTGTACAAGAGCACTAATTTCATTAAATCACGACAAGTAATAACATCTTTATGTATGATAATTGTTTATGAATTTTCGAAAAAGCGAATTGAAATATATACAATACAGATCGAGTCAAAGTCATAATGTGATTGGTTACGACGAAACAGATTGTGCGATGAAAAGTCTATTGTTGATGTGTACGCATACACTGAGTACGGCGACACGAAATGATGTGTACATCTCTGTCGAGGTCAATCCGCTTTTCGCATCGTTCGAATTCGCCTGGTGACGTATACATGCCAATACGCGGGCGCGGGCCAGCTGATTAACACACAGTTTACGTCCCACCCACGTCACCGTTCCAAGAGCTTAGGCAAACTTTATATTGTTTACAAATAAAAGTCATCCAAATGCAGATGGTTGATGTTGATCCATCATCCTTTCAGTCCTCGGACAGGATAGTGTATTATTATTATTATTATTTAAATTTGAAAGGAAAGATAAAATCATTGTATTCGAAAGACAAGTCTGAGTAAACTTTGAAATAATGTTATTAAAATAATTATAATATAATAATAATAAGTAACCATATTCATAACTTTATTTGTTATCTTATGAGAAAATCAGAAAAATTCTCGTTTTTCGGATGAAACATTTTTTCATTGGAAAATTGAACACTTATATTTTAAGTAGAAAATTATATTAAATGCTAGTAAAAAATCAATTTAATTTCTTAAAAAAAAGTAATTTAACTTATGTTTTTTTTTTTTTACACACATATGTAGGCGATTGTGACGGTCAAATTTTTTCCGATATTTTGCTGTGATAAAAGAGAATTAAATTAGATTTTGCTGGTTTACAATATTATTATATATGTGAACACCGTAGGAGGTTTATAAGAAATATTTCAGTATGTATTTCATAATTTATTATACAACCGGCAGAGCCGCACAGTGAAAATTATATTATTTCATTCAACGTAATATATTTTTCTGGATGTAGTGTACTAATTACCAACATATTATTTTCGATAATTGTGTACATTGAAGGTATTTCACGCTTCACTCTTATTATAGTAACGTTATGTATAATTTTTCCGATTAAAAAATGTGAGCGAACATTTATATATTATATCCTTCTATATATTTCCATTATGTTTATTTATCGACGACATCCCGGTAAAGATAATATATAGGTTTCCAATGTGCGATTTTAGTTTTTGGACTGGACGTTTTTTATATTGAAATAGATGTGTTAAAAAAATGTCATCTATTGAATACTTACATTAAATATATCTAGAACAAAATAATTGTCCTTCGAAGATGTTATATACATTTTAAAATTTTAATGGAATTTAAAAACTAGTATTTATTTATTTTTTTCGAGGATGTTCACTAATAATACGTATTGTTACACGCGTCTTACTATTATACCTATAATAAAACAAGTTCCAAATAATTTATAAAATCAATCCCTTTGAATTTTTGACGCGCAAGGCCGTGCTGCTATATAATATTATAATGTAATCTACTCATATTTTATATTTATGTTATTATAGTGGTCTAATAGAATTTAAGCATTTACTTAACGTAATTAAATGTACATAAAAATCATAATTTATTTTAGATGCTTAATCGATATATACATTTGTCATAAGATGAATTTGATTTGAATGTTAATACGATTTAATGATTTATGTATACATTTTCTTTACAATGTGTTTTTCTCGTCTTGCTAAAATTCACAACACGTAGGTACATAAAATACAATGCATTTTTTTTGATCCATATATATGATGAGCACAGTTAAGTTATGTAGCGCCGTGTTAAACATATAAGTACGAATATCGGGGCGGTTTAGGTCGCATATTCTATACACATATGATGTCGAAATTTTCCAAAAAAAAAAAAAAAAAAAGTGTCCGAAATTTCGGTTATTCTGCGCGAGAGGGAATTCCCGGTAGCGGGGCGTGGAGACGGGGGAGAGATCAAAAACCGTCCGTTTAAATAATTATACGGAGAAAATCGTCGGACGGGGCAACACATACGGTGGCACCGGGGAGAGACCGTCCAAGTCGGTCGGTCGGTCGGTCGGTCGGTCGGTTGCATGCCAAATAATTGACGGGCACCCCGGGAGTTTGTACAGTAGTGTACGTCGTCGTCGCAAACACGAGAGCTACCACGTATACCGGCGTGGTAACCGATTTCCGTGGTCTCGCGCGCTGAAGAACCTGACCGAACGGCGACGAACGGAGTGTGTGTGTGGTTAATAAAACGGCCGTGAACGGCCAATGGGCGGCGGAGAGAGGGGGAGGGGTGGGGGTGCACCGGTAGTTAAAAAGCGGTAGATGCTGCGGGTTGAAGGAGTGGGTGTACGCGGAGAAAGAGAAAGTGTGTGCGCGCGCGAGAGAGAAAGTTCGAATAACTTGTGTGTATGTGTGTGCAAGGCTCGGCCCGGTGGAAGTACCAGTGACATCGATTTTCCCACGAAAGCTCCTCTCCGCACGCTCTGCCCGTCCCGCCGCCGCTTCACCCTTCACCGGGCGTTCGGTGGCAGTGGGGGGTGGGCGGCGGCGGTCGAGTTTCTCGCAGTATTAATGTGTGTGCGTGCGCGCCGGATGGGGGGGGGAGGAAACTGGACCGGGTGCCCCCTTACACACACACGCGCACACGCACGCGCGCCGACACACTGTACAACCACACGTGACCCCTTACGTTTCCGCTGACGGGGTACGAAGGGGTGTGTGTGTGTGTGTGTGTGTGTGTGTGTGTGTGTGGGGAGGGGAATGCTTTGAAGTCAAGCCATTGCCTGTTACGCCGAGGAGAGTTCGTCGGGGGCGTAGGTGCAGCGGTCGTTTCCATTTCCTTCGGCACAATCTTGTCGAAATCGTCGAAGCCGATTGCTAATAAGACGATATGCCTGGCCAACGAAAATGGCGCTAAAAAAATTTTAAATATCCCCTCAAAAACACTTCGGTATATATGGTATATATGTATATAATATTTTATTTCTAAATAAACTATATTTGGAAATTTAACTAAATATTTAGCAACTTTTTCCTGAAGTTGTGAATACATTTTATAAATTATACGATTCGAAAAATCAAAATAATGTACACTGAACCAAATATATCTGCGATTTCAATAAAAATATAGATTAATATTTAATAATTTGGCTGTTAATATACGTCCAATAAAATGTTTGTTGATTTAGAAATAAAATATTTGTTAATTTAACAGTAAAATAACAAAACGTATTATTGATTTAACAATATCTTTTATCAATGTTTTGGGTAAAATTGTCCAATTGACTACAAATTTATTTGAATTAACAAATTCCCTTCTTCGTAGAACAAACGCACATTTGTTAATCAAAATAGTCAATTTAAACAGAATATTTTTTCAATTTAATAACGTATTTTATTATAACAATAAAATCTGTATTAATTTTACAAATTATTTCTTATAAAATTATGACTTTATATATTTTGTGAAATTTACACAAATTAAATGGGTTTATTGCAAACACATTTTTTATTAATTTAATAATATATACATTAAAATAATAAAAATTTTATTATTTCAATAAATATTCGTTTGTTAAAATTTGATTATTGCGTATTGTTAATTCTACTAATGATATTTGGCTCAGTGTACCTTAACGGCTAATGTAATCTAAATATTAATAAAAATCGTAATACTATGAACTTAACACATTTATTTATAAATTACCACAATATGCGTTATACTAATTCCTATTATACTAAGTTTAAATCAAATATTGAATGAACATATAGCGAAGTTTCGGTGTCGTACCAGCTACAAATCATTGTAAGCTGGCATGATCCCTTCTAGTGGAAAAACTCGACCACATTTTTCCACAGACTTTAGTTCATAAATAATGTGGTTTAAAACGTAACCACCGTTTATGAAATCTAACTCTTTTAATTCTTATTTCTTATCATAGAAATCAATTACATAGACGCACGAAAATGATAAAATATTTTCGTTTATGATGTGTTTATGATTTAGTTATGTAGTAAAATACTATAAAAATAAATATTAATATATATTAATAAATATTAGATATAACATCGACAAATCTTCGATTACCTTCAATTAATGTATTTTTTTAAATCGATACCTATTGGTAAATTTTGTAGTATATTGCGTATTATTACTTACCTATGACTTATGATTTATATTTATAGAACATAATAAGTTATGTATTTATATGTGTTACACGGGCAACATCAGATATTCTAATTTAATTTATACTTAGTTATAATATATAATATTGTATATTATTTTTAAAAATACAAAATTTTGTTTATGTAAAAAAAAAAAAAAATAAATGTTTGATACTAGAATTTTAAACCTATTTTACTGGACGATTTTAAAAATAACCTTTTATAATTCATCTATCATAATAATATAACGTAAAAAAGATATGTATTCAAAATTAGATTTTTATGAAAATTGGTAACTTCGGACAGTTTCTTTCTTTTAAAAAATAGATGTTCTTAGGAATTATTTTTATTGATGATGTGTGGAAGACGATATTACTTTAATTTTTCTTTTTTTTAAAAGGAAAAATAATGAATGCTAGATTTTTAATTTGAAAAAATCTTTATAAATCTTGTACCTATAATTATGTAATTTTATAATAGGTAAAATCATAAAGTCTATATAGAATCTGTATATACATTTGATTTAAAGTATTAATTAGTTATTATGTTAAATATTAGAGGACACAATACAATAGTACTTAAGTGAAAAAAACATAGTATGTCAAAATCCTGGTTAAAATGTACCTACTTTCTAAACAACCCTTTTGTTGTAAGCATCATTGTAGAACTTTATGACTCGTTTTTATATCAAATACAACAATAAGTTATAGTTTATTATTTAATTTAAATAACATGACATACATTTTTTTGTATGAGATTATATTTCTTGGTTGGATATATTATAGTTGGTTTTTGTGAATATGTCGGTTTTCTTATCATGTGTCGGTGAATGGCTCACATGTCCATAGACATAATATTACATCAATGAACTGCTCGTTCCTCACATTTAAGCATGATGTGATAAGCAAAAATGAGTACATTGTGGAAGAAAAACGTTCATTATATTACCATAAATTATTTTTGATATTTTCTGTTTATTATCATTATTTAAGTTTTAAACAAAAATGGAATAACAGGAGTAACAGATATTACGGAGTAAACGAGCTGGACATTTACTTCTTCATCCACAATACTCTTTTTTGCTCATCAGAATATGTTTGAAGCCTTTTGATTCCATTTAGTTAATATTATTAACTATTAACTTAATAGGTCTTTACTCCATAATTATTGTAATAATTATTAAATTACAATTTTGGTTTTTACAATTAATAAATTACATATAATATAGTGCTTTAAATGTATTCAACAAATCGGTAATTTTTTAAAATGTTAACGTTTTCGTTGCGTGTAGTATTTCCACTCTTGGCTCTAATATATTTTTCATTATATTTTGTGGCTCACGGGTTCCTCCTCTATATGCATTGCAGTGGATAAGTGTTAACCTGAAAACCCGACGAGCCGGCAGTTATCTCGCCACGAATAAAATGAATTCAATTGTACGTTGGACAATCGAATGACAACCGACCACCACCACACATTTTGTACTTTTGGCAAAAGCTAATTTGCTTACAAATAGAAAAAAAAACATTATTTTTCGTTAGATTTCCCGACACACATTACGCGTGTCCAGGACCATTTATATTGCACGACGTCATCATCCATACACACAGCTGTTAATAATCGGCACGAATGACCGTAAACGGCCGGGCCTTTGGCATTGTCTGTATATCATACAGACCCGTTTATCATTTTATTATAAATATATATATATACTTTTTTTGCAATAGTCATAACCTACTTGCGCGTTCATTATTACTTCGACCCTATATAGAATCTGCAAAAGGCCGTAACTGAAAAACGTAATTTAGGAGTGATTATACTAACTTTGGATTTTCAGTTTTTTTGCCCAAAATTTCTTTAATTTGAAAGATATTTATAAAGGGGAGGGGGATCGATTTTTCTAGACTCCTTTAGTCATGATTTTCGAAAGAAGCAGACCCGAGTAGCAATTTATGAGCACATATCAGGTTCAAATCATACTGAATTCCCAGTTCAGCACTCGGTTCAATGGCGGTTCCAGGCACTGGTTTTCAGCCGTTTTGAATACGATTTTTTACATGGGGTGAACGCAGTTCAATATCCGTTAAATTTTAGTGCTAGGACCGTTCAAAAGTTCAATAACAGACCGTGCATAGCGATTGCTATGGTTCAAACATAGACCTCCGTTTATTTGTACGTAATAATTTTACGTCTTAAAATTATTGAAAAAATCTAATGACCCGCACAATTCATTGCAAATAATCCACGGGTATGTTGGAACTGAACTACTGACCTACGATTATATACCGATTTAAATCTAAAGCACTAACCGACCTACCTACCACCTAAGATTGAGTATATTAATATGATAATTCAAAGTATGTAGTAGGTATGTACGGCGGAAATATATTATACATATTACGAGTATATACTAGATGAAATACCCGGGCCCGCGCGCAGTTTTGAACGAAACTAATTATTTATAATATAAGTAATTGAACTTAATTTGTGATATTTAAAAATGATTCTATATAAACATATTATTATATATTAATTCTATTAAACCTAGCCAGAACTCTGAATGATGTAATATACTAACAAATTACTGAAGTCAAAACCTGTTAACAGGGTCGTACTGGTCCGGACCGCTAGTCCGCAATCGCGGACTGGGCCCTCTGCTAAATTTGGGCCCCGTTGCTCATATTTAAATAATTAATATTTATTAATAAATTAATATTTCTGTTCTGTTCCATTTTTGATAATCTGTAAGAGTAGGTGCCTATATTTACATATTTTATTTAAAATGTGTGTTAATTAATCGCGTTAATTTACACTAAATGTAAATTTAGACCTATGTATCACTAATCTCCCACTATAATACTGGGATTAAATTATGACTTTTAATCTTATTGTTACGGTATACTATTCACAAAATTATCAACATTCCGGGTATACAATTTAGTATTTACCAACTTTTGAAGATCCTACAAATTTGACTAATTTTAAAATTGTTTTTCAGTTGTTAAGCGTAATTTTGGAGTTTAAGCTTTAGAATTCATATATATATAAAATTAACAACTTTGTTTTATAACCATGGTCAAAATTTCAAAGTTTTGATCTGTTTTTCTAAGGCCTGTAAAATAGTGTTTTCATTTTCCTGTAAAGTATGTATTAATTTTTTTAATAAACTATTTATCAGAATTTATTTTATAATACTCAGATCAATTGAATATTTATTTAAAAAATGCCCAGGCTCCATACACATGTTGGTATCTATTATATATTTTCCTTTATTAGCAAAATGTATACTATTCCAAACTTTACCATTAATTACCTCTTTTCACAAATCACAAGGCATAGATTAATAAATTATACTATATGTACAATTATGCAAATATGTCTCTTCTTATAGATATCGCTTTTTTCAAATACTAGATTAAAAATTGTCCGGAACTAAAAAATGATTTTCCATGCCTTTATTATTTATAATTTTTAGTATATATCTGTCTTACATAGATTTCAGATCAAATTTAAAAAAAATTATTTATTTTATTAGAAAAATTTACAATTATATTATCTATACCAATTAACTTTTCCCTGTGACCTTCTAATTAACTGAATCCATTTTAAAATTTTTCATCAATTTGTGAGCTCAAACTTCCAGTATAGGACTTAAAATTGTTTTCAAAGTATTAAACACACCTACCGTCTTTATACCACAGTAAAAATTTTAAACAATATAAGTTTCTAGGATTATTTTAATTTTGTATTAACTTTTTCAAAATATTTTTTATTAAGTATGGAGGACATATGTTATCTAATCGAAAAAAAAAATGTTTTCTCAATCTGTAGTCGTAATTAAGAAATCAAATTTTTACATGTTTTATTGTCATCCTCTTTTCAAGAAAATATCTTAAGTTATTAATTTTATAAAAATATTTATATGGAGGGGGGGGATTTTTACAATCGATCCAAAACAACAGTTTGATTTATGCTATTAAAAGAAGGACATATATAAAATGTTTTTTTTTCTTGTAAAACGGTTTTGTTAGTAAATATCATAATTATACAACAATAAATATTGTATTGTTAGATAATTTTTTTCTTAAATTTTTTTAAAAATTTCCTATATAATATGGAACCAAAAGAATCATATATGTAATGTCCTTTTAAGTGAAACCATTGGTATTTTTTTTATTGGCTATGGGCATGAGCCTTTTGGCCAAATCGCGGACTGGGCCTTTTGATGCCAGTTCGACACTGCCTATTAATATACCACATTCAGAGTTTTATTTTGTGGCGTATAATCGTACATATGGTCAGATCTTCTAACTATAGAAAATGCTACATATAATTGTCCATATGGGAAACAGTTATTATCCAAATCTACTCCACAGTGAGCTAATTATCTGATTTTATGCTTTATTTATTGTCATTGCAAATCAAACTGAACTCTTCTCAATTTAACTGCAAAATCGTTGGGGTATAATGGTATTTTCGGTAAAAATATTTTTCTCCTTTAGCATATTTTGTCATAATTTTAGTTCAATAACATTTTTTGTAATAGAAGTGACACAGAGCATAGTCCCTCTGCATAGTCTAGAATTCAAATTTCTTAATAATATAATTGGAACTCCAACCTTTAATAACATTTTATCTGGAGATACACCAGATGGTATTTGAGAATTTAAAAATTTTGTAGGAATCTTGTAACCAATTCTTCATTGTTGATAACTGTATCGATTGAAAAGTACTCCATTTCTATTGATTTAAATTCATTAATTATTTGCGAGTTTATTACATCAGCTTGATTATTTTCCGTAGTTAAAATAACGCGTTAGCATAACCATTCACTACTTTGATTTTCTAATTTTTAACTTTCAATACACCATAAATATCATTAATACAATACACCTCTTCCCTCCCCATATTAGTCAAAAAATTAACCTATATGGTGACGTGAGGACACTCAAGGAAATATTTGGAACAACTCTGTTAAAAAAAAATCGTAAAAAATTTCAAATGGGTCTTCAAAAACGTGGTACATAAAAAAGGCCTTCACATCCTTTCCCTTCCTACCTTAGACAAAAAATGGAAAAATGGACGACGTAGACTCAAAGGAGTATTTGGAACAACTCTGTATAAAAAGTCATAAAATATTTCAACCGTCTTCAGAAACATGATAAATAAAAAAAAAAAATGGCCTGTTCTTTATCATTAGTCAATTATTTATGAACTTATGATTTTTTCATTTTAAAAAATTTTTTGGGGGGAGTGGTAATTGGAAATTTTGAGATTATATGTTATGATATACTAAAAAAAAAAATTTAATTTTCCTAGAACTCGATTACAGTGCCACCTATCGGGTCTAATTGTGAATCTAAACCATCCAAAGACCCACTCAAACACACACAAAATTTTATATCAAAATCAGTCCAGTCGTTTAGGAGAAGTTTATTGACATACATATGTACGGGAAAATTATTTATATATTATTATATATAATATGTGTGTATGTGTGTGTGTGTACATGCTGATATGTATATCAACAAAAGTCCAAGTTATCCCATCCGTCAAAATTATAAATTGTCTATTTCACATTTTTCTAATTAAGATTCTTAATAAAAACCATAATATTATGTTTTTTTGGTCACTCTCTCGCGTCTCGGTAGATACCTAATAACCCATCAGAGGATGCGATATATTTTTATGTGCCATTGTTTTTAATATAAGGTCAGATGGGGTAAATGGATCACCAAATTAACAAGTTCAACTTTAAGTAATTACTTCACTTACATTTTTATATTTATAATCTTAGTAATAAATTATATCTATGATATAAAACACTATAAATTCAAATCTGTTCTTAAAATTGAGCTACAATTATTGATAAAAGTAAAATTAATTTTATTTTTAGAAATCCAAAATTATGCACTTTCTCCAGTGGATGGGGCAAGTGAAAAATAATCAATTAACTAGTGGCATTGATCTATATTTCAATTGATGGATTAAGTGTATAAAGTCTATATAAGTCTATAAGTCTATATTTTTCAAACCACAAAATGATGTTTTTAAAATAAAAGCGTTACAAATAATAATAAAAAAAAAAATACAGCACTTCTAACATTTTAGTTTTTATAACATAGTTTTGTTAGATTATTTATTACCTAATTGTAATCCATACTTTTTACCATGCATAACTGACAATAACAAAGCAATTAAAGTAACAAAATAATTTGTTTAGTACAACAATTAAATTATTAAATATTTACTCTCAGTTTTTTAGTTAAGTTTATAAAGTAACTATATAAATTAATATCAAAATAAATACAAATTTTAGTAACGTTTTGAATTACATATTTATACAAACAAGTAAAAAACGTCATTATGCATTTACCCATATTGATTGTTTCACTTGATCCACTAGTCTTTTTTGTGGAGAAAGTGCATAACTAATCATTTGTATCAGGAATGTACAAAAAAGGAATTTTGAATGTCTTACCATAAACTATAAATAAAATAATATATACTCATAAAACTTTACAGAATAAGTTCGTTAAAAAAACCTTTAAAAAAATTTTTGAAAATTAATCGGAAGAAAAATATAGGTATGTTAACAAACCATATTTTGATTATGTGATACCATAGATTGTATGTATAGTAGAGTGTAACGAATATATTTTCGTATTTAAAGGACATTGTACATATATAATACAATTTAGAATTTGGTGAAATTATATTTTTATATTTTATAAAACTCGATTAGCCACTTGCCCCACTTCACCTATTTTTTTACTTGCATTATTTTGTTATTTTAATATTTAATTTCTGTGTTTTAACTTTTATTTTAAAATTATATTTCTTTTACGATCCTTTGGAGTGTTAACCGATTATAAATGAAAACTTAGTTTTGACGGACTCGGACATCTCGCCGCCATCGTTTCGCCGCCGGACACTTCGCTGTCACAACCAAGCAATTTTATACTTTAGAAAATCAATACCTATTTAAATTTTTCATTCTTATGATATCTAGGTAATATAACGGAAAGAAATATTTTAAGGGACTTTAATGGAACGCAGTCATAGATTCATGAGTGGGGTCAGGTGAAGGGGGTGAAGGGGGCCCCCTTCAAATCCAAAAAAAACATATACTTATAATATGTTATATAGACATCATTTTAAGCAAATAGATACCAACAAAAACATTCAAGGGTATGTGCCCCCCCGCCCCCCCCCCGCCCCCGGAAAATATTTTTGGATCTACTCCTGATGGAACTATTATATACATCAATATAAAAATATTCGTCTTTAGTTATTTTAGGTAGATAACCTAATAAATTATATAATTATCTGTTATTTTACCTTGACAATATAATGCTACAGAAAAATTTGAAATAAAAATCCTCTATTTAATTATTTTATATGGTTTTTTTTTTTCACAAAATACTTATCTTTATTTTAGTACTGTACTATTATTAATGTTTATACTTTCTCATGTTACTTACTCGATGAGGCTAGCATGGAATTTTTTTAATTAAAATATCCGATAAAGCGTATAACGAGTGAGTGACCCTACCCGGCTTATACACCTAAAACAATAATAATGTAAATAATACTATAATACCTAAAATTAACCTACCCAATTACAATAATACCAAATTTTACGTAAAATTAAATAATATTACATAAGGGACGTCGAAAAGTCGATTCTTAAGAAGTTCTTGTTTAAGCAATTTTAAGGAACTTTAAAGAAAAAAAAAAAAATTTAATTATTTAAAAATAATTGAATATGTTTTAAATATGGTCCTATAGAAATTCCATTTTTATTGACCTTGGAGACGAACATATAAATATAATATAACATAATATTTATTATAATATATGTCTGGCATTCTATATAATTTACATTTTATACAAGTGCTGTTCGTATATTAGTATAACCACGTATAACTACGACGTTTTGCATTTTTCTTCGTTAAAACACCTTTTATAAAATTATACCAGCTCTTTCAATCTTTGGACAATAATATGTAGGTACGGTACCTAACCTACCAAAATGAATTATAATACGGAGGGGTAAATGAGTTAAAATTATCTTCTAGTCTTTTATATTTATGTTTTACCACTGTTTTCAATCATTTTTTCATTTATTTATCTCATTTTATTTCCATGCTACGCTTCGTCGAGTAAGTAACAGGGGAAAGTATAAATATTAATAATAGTATAGGTAGTACTCAAATAAAGATATGTCTTTTGTAAAACAAAAAACCATATAAAATAAATAAACGGGGAGATTTTTATTTCAAATCGTATATCGATAATTACATAATTTATTTGGTTATCTACCTAAAATAAAATAACTATAAAGGCGTATATTTTTATATTGATGTACATAACAGTTTCACCAGGAGCGAATCCAGAAATATTTTCCGAGGGGGGGCCATATACTTTCGAATGTTTTTGTGGGTACCTATTTGTCTAAAACTATGTTTAAATAACATATTATGAGTATATGTTTTTATTGGATTTAAAGAGGGCACTTCCCACTCTTGAATCCACGCCTGCGTTCCACTGTGGTCCCTGAAAATATTTTCCCCCTTATATCATACCTACATGTCCTAAGAATGAAAAATTGAAATAGGTATTAATTTTCTGAAGTACGAAATTGCTTGGTTGTGGGGGTGTGGTGTCCGGTGGCTAGTTATTACACTCAGTCTGTAATAAACCGCTCGTGCATTAACTAAAAATTTTTTTGGTCTATTTATACATTTTCACGGTTTACGGGTTCAACTTTCAACAATCACATAATGCATACGGTACTTGGCTATAATAATGTACCATATACATTTTAAATAATATGTATTATATGCATAAAATATATTTAATAGGTATGTTCTTGGACGTATGAAACATTAAACTGGTACGCATATTATAATATAATATATTATTATATGAAACAGTAGGCGTACCAACTACCAAGTTCTACAGATATTTATCGACATATAGAATTGAAGTCAATACTTATAAATTACAATATGTTGTGACTGGCCGAATTACCTGGCATTACCCGGGTTACATTATTCTGTTTTAAATAGTTTTTTAATCTTTAGAAACTTTTCTGTGCACAACATTGCAATCCCGTACAGCATCGTTTGCTCCAGTGTTTAGTATTTTACATACTCTATTTGCTTAATCCCATTAAATTTTTTTTTATTAAGATGGTTTAAAAAATATTTTATGTATTTAGTAAAATACAAATGAAACTGCTATATTGAAAGCCAAGCACAGCTACACTGCGCTGACGTGGCTATAACTGACTGGACGTAACTATATTTAATTTGTAGGTAGTTCACGATATTTTTCCCGTACAACCAGATTTCTTACAAATTACAAACTCCTATTTTACCCCTTTATGGGTAGAATTTTCGAAAATTCTTTCTTAGCGGACGCCTACGTCATAATAGCTATCTATATATGCCAAATTTCAGCCCCATCCGTCATGTGGTTTGAAGAGCTGTGTCACGTTTTCTCTTTATATATAGATAACGAACACCAAAATAATTGATTTGTTTTTTTGTAAAAACTAGAAATATAATATATATTTTCTACCAAAAATGTTAGTATTAATTTTTCGATCAAATTAATGCCATCCCTCATAGTGCTTGTTTGGTGAGAAAAGATAGTGGGGTAGCGGAATATCCATTATTTAAAAAAAAATATTTTAGTATATCTATCTCTTCTAAACTTTCCATATTGTGGCTGAGAACCGAAATAAAAATTATAGAGGTGTATCTAGTATGTATTTTCAATATAGTATACGATTGACCCCAATTGATATTCAATTAAAAAAATCAATATTGAATTATAACGAAACCGTAAAGGGAATAAGGAATTGAGAAATTCCGAGATATTGTAAATTTTCGTAGATTTTTTTAGTCAATTTGAATATTATAAGGAGTGATTAAATAGTCCCCAAATTTTGGGCATTGCCATAAATTCGTATTTTGACGTAAAAATCAACATTTTTTTTACAATATGCTAAAATATGTTTCGGTCGTTTAGATCTTTCGTTGCATTCAAGGAATGATTTTTCAATGATGTGTAGACACTTAAATATTAACCTTAAACATTTATGTTCAATTTTCAAAAGGATAATTTTGAAGGGAAATAAAAATAATTCAGGATTTATTGAATTTACCCAACCCCCACCTTCCTAACAGATGGGTAAAACTGTTCTTTGTGAGACGCCTAAGATTCTTTTTCAAAAAAATTTGTTTATTTCATCAGTATTAAGTTCAATATATATATAATCTTATTGAGATTTAAAATTTCAACAATAAAATGTAATATTTAATATAAGTAAATGCCTAGAAGACTTTTTTTATAAGCAAACTGACTCACTGTGGCTAAGCCGAATATACACTGGGACGGCAACTTGATGTACTACGTGAGATGCAATATTTAAAATTTTAAAATAAATCTAATTTAACATGTTTATTACAGGTATATATTATTAAAAATAATGTTATTCATTTGGTAAAAAGAAATAAATTAAAAATTTATATTTTTTATATTTTATATATTATAATAATAGTTTTTATTAGATTTACAAATAAAAAATAACAAATAGTCACATGATATATATTGTATTATATTATATTAGTATTTTAGTTTCTTTTTCTTAAATTGAGTTAATCTATGTTAAATAATTATTGTATAGGTATAGGTTATGTATTTATTTTTTTCAAAATACATAAGTAAAATTAATATATACAATTATACATAAATACAATAATTAATTTTCTTTCTCACTGTGTCCTGCAGTCTTTGTTTGTCCACATATATTTTCTTTTTTCTACAAAACTTAATTTATCTCAGTTATTAATCAAAATATTTAACTTTTATATGTATAACTTGTTATACATACCTTAATATTAATTGAAATATATAATATTTTTTATGAAAGAATTATTTTTTTAACATTAAAATCGGATAAAAGTTTAATGAGCAATAACTAGGTAATACATTTTTTGAATAATAAGTATAATTTCTATACTCTAACATCTTAAATAGATATCACAAACATTATCGGTTTTTACATACCAAATTATGATTATTTCTAATGTCTCATTTTCTTGGCATAGGCGATGTAATATATACATTATTAATGAATAACGTATTTTAGGGATGTCTAGGAGATCCTATTATAGAATTTGTTTGGTCATTCGTGAATCTAATTTCATATACTTGTGTTTATTATTAATTTATGCTAACACCTTTATTCAACCGTCTAATGAACATTTGCATTAATGACTGTGCGAATACATTATTATAATATTATTTTATTGACAAAGTACACTGTCGTAAACTGCTAGTACTACGTATGTATAGGTGTACCTACTTACTTATTAGTATTATTTACTTAAAAATCCTTTTTGTCAGTAATTATCATTAGAGTAAATTAAGATGCGACAAATGCTTTAGAATTAATTTTCACAATTAAAATTCATATCAGAAATTAATCAAGTACCGAGTTTCCAGAAATTTATATCGTGCACGTCTTGTTCTGTTTTGTTTATTATTACGATTGTACTGGTATAACGTAATATAAGTTAAATTTTAAAACCATTATTGAAATTAATTTTAAAAAAAAATTGTATACTTTGAGAAAGTGTAATTGATGAGAATACTATAATAATATAATATGCAAACGAATAATAATATATACTAAATAAATTGTTATAAAAAAAAGAGGCGAACAGTTTTATGCTTCGAACCAAACTGACGTTTAATGACGAAATATAATTTCGATCACTACACCTGTACAGTTTTTCGAAATATGAAAATTATGAAAACAAATCGATTTACTTTTTTTGAAAATTCGAAAATTTCTTTGTTCCCATCGCATTAAGTAGGTAGAATATAATAATATCGTCAATCGTTTTTTATTATTGTTCAAGAGGTAAGATAAATTGTTCGTTCTCTTTTTAAGCAACGAATGTTGATTACTTCATTAAACGATTCTACCGCCGCTGAATCTTAAATACGATCATAAATCGTTGCTTATTTGTTGAGCGTTTTTTCGATGGCTCCTATTGTGCAGAAAATAGCAGTTATGATTAAAAATGCGAGAACAACAATAAACGGTTGTATTTTCTCGGTATTGTTTTAAAAATAATAAATATTCATCCTCACTTACTTTTACCAGCGCCATTCCGTATTATTTTCGGAAAACGGTGCGTAGTAAACACGATAACGTATTAAACGAGTCCACCAAGCATTTTGTTTACAACGGCAACGATAATCGTTTCTTGCTTTTGAAAGTATATTAAAAACATAAAAAAAAAAAAAAAAAAATACAGATGGAAAAGATTAACCCGACCGTAATATTTTCAACACGTAGACCTCATATAATACAGGGCAGTTCTTACGGGGGGGGGGGGGGTGGTCGGGCGTTGGAAGAATAACTGGAATATTTTGAAGATTATTCCATGCACGTAAACTTTTATTTCGTACATGTTTTGTACATACTATATGGCTATACTGAGTTATCTAAAAAATACTTAAAACGTATTTAAAATACTACTCAATATTCAAATACCCATTTATATGTAATATTTAAAAATGTAAATACTTTATTAAACATTTTTTACATACAAATTTATAATAATAGCATTTTTAAAATTTGCGCCAGTTATTTTGATATTTTTATTCTAAACTTTTTAATAAAGTAGAATAAATTTGAAATTAATATTAAAATAAAAAAATTTAATTTAAACTAAATATAATATAGATACTAAATTGTTATAAATACTCGTAGTAATAAACGAATAGGTATGAAATAAGTAATAATTCCATAATATTGTAAAATTTAAATATACTAATTAATATTATTATGTAGAAATGCTAATATATCAACGGATTCGGGAAACTTTCCGTGTTAATTTTTTTAATTTACTTACCTCGTTTTTGAAAATTGATACTCCGAACATAGTATACATATAAATAGCAGAAACTTGTAGATATACTGGCATGGGCACTAAATTTAAAAAAATTTGTTTACCATTTAAGCTTCATCGAACTTTTGTTTTTAGCACAAATCATGAAACCGTTTGGTTTAATAATAATATGAATTTTAATCTGAACCTAAGATTCATATATCTAGTTTAGTTTGACTATTTTTATAGTGGTATGTATTGCTGTTCGGGTTGAATTAGGTCTATATTATATAGACAGTGTCGAATTCAGTTGAAAAAATCAATTATTTATAGATATACTATATTAATTAAATAATATATCAATAATAACTGATTTTATATGTATACATATAATAAATTGAATATAAACTTATCTAGATATAGATAAAGGTAAATAAGACTATACATTAATATAAGTTCAATATATTATAATATTATATTTTGCTCCCAAGTGTCGAAGTTCTTCTTCGCATTTTATATTTTTATAATGTAATAATATGGAGAGTACTGTTGTACGTCATTATCAACATCTATCCGCTAAACCCGACCGTTTCACCGGGTACGGTACGCTTGGCCACACAGTTCGTTATTTATATCCGTCACATAATAAAAATAATAAGACGAATACAAATTTTTCATAATTTACCATAATGTTTTCCCCGTATTTTATGAATTGATTATGATTAATTAATATTATCTGTGGGTAACTGAGTAAATCTGTATTTTAAACGTGCGTACTCGAATATTTTATATTTCTTTTAAAATCTGAAATATTTTGATAAAATAATGTTTTAAATTGGGTTAGGTTGTTTTTTTTTAGTTAAAAATGATAGATCTTTTTATTTTTTTTAGAAATTTATAACTTTTAAAAATCAATATAAAAAATACAAATATTAAAAATTTACAGTTTACGAAAAATTATTGCGCCGGAACGGTGCAAACGGACAAGGCTGGGCATTAACGAGTTAAAAGTTAAAATTAAGTTAAAAAGTTAAGTTAATTTTAATTAAGTTACTTAACGCGTTACTTTTTTTCAGATTAACTTTTAACTTAATAAGTTACTTTTTTTTTATTAAAATTAACGTGTTAACTTCAAGTTAACTTTATACAAAAGAATCTAAATTAAGTTAAAATTTGCCCGAAGAACAATGCAAATTTTTAAATGGGATTTTACTTTTTGTACTTATACGCAATTTTAGTAGGTACCTAGAATAGTAACCTAGCATGTACGTAATCGTTAAGAATCGATGTATCACTCACGCACAAGCCGTGACGTTGGCCGTTCACGAATATTGGGCTGAGCCCGGTCTTTTTGAAGTCTGGTATTTATGTCCATCCAGTATAGATAATATATTGAAGTAGTAGGTACTGCTTATTTTACACTACATTAGTGTGAATGAAACAATAATGTAGGTATCTTGGCAGTTAGAAGTTATTTTCTGATTTCTTATTTATGCATAGGTTTTAAAATGACGTGTTGTATTTTTATTTTTACATGTATACACTTTTTCAGGCAGAAGAATTCCCGAGTAGTTTTTCTGAGCGTAAAGATTAACCATCCTTTTTTACCTTTTTACAATATAATAGGTATATCGACTTTTTTTTCTAATTAGGAAATTTTAACTTTTAACTAAGTTAAGTTACTTTTTTTTTCAAAGTTAACTTTTAACTTTAAAAGTTAATAAAAAATATACGAGTAACTTTTAACTTGACTTAGTTTATATTATTTTAAATGAATTTAACTTAACGAGTTAAAAAATATCGTTAACTTTCCCAGCCTTGCAAACGGATAGTATGGACCGGCACTATGGTGTTTTCAATTTCAATGCTTGTTACTTGGGTAATATATATCGAATTAAAAAAAAATCGAAAGGTTATAAATTCATATAAAATTATATTTTTTAAGAGTTTATAAATGACATCTTAGGTTGTCATTTGAAAATCGAAAGTTCATATAGTCTTAATAAATAAGGGCGAAGGATAATACATTTAAAAATATGAGAAAATATAGAACGGAGTGCACAAATATCTTTTTGAAATATTTCCTAAGGTATAGTCTGGCCCATGATAAAATAAATCACTCTGTATATGTACGTATACATTTGTTAATATACTTAAACTCTGAAACTGCCATGAAATTAATACTTAAATGTACCTTCAGCGTATATTAACATATTATACAGTATATATTTTTCGTATTGATAAAAGGCGAATTTGAAGTGCTATTTTGTTTATCCGCGGAATATTCGAGACGGATTACGTGGTGGTATGTACCGTATTTAAGAAGTTATTTTGTTGCCAATCGTCGTAGTACAGAAAATTCTCCATGACACGTCTTTGCTTTCATCGCGGTATTTCACTTTTCAAATAACCAACAATATTCGATTATAATATATACATACTTATGTAGGTAAGGGGAAAAGTCAAGTGAATCGGTAACATTCGAACAAATATTAAACCGTTATAATATTGGATTTATTTATTTATTATTTATAGATTTATATTTATTTTGGATTGTATTTATTGTATTTGTAAACGACATGAAATATTATTATTGATAGAGACATTCAGCGGCGAATCAAGCAATATGCCGCCTACAATCAGAAGGAAATTTGCCGCCTTTTCATTTTCACAAGTTTTCGTTCTAATCAGCAAAATGCATTATTTAGAAAAATTTATTTTTAATTAAATTATTATTTATTATTTAAAAACATAAGGGTATAAAACAGTTAAACATCAAAACATATAAATTTGAATACAATTTTAATAAAGTTTTCTTCGGCTTTTAAGATTTGCGAATTCGTCAATTATGTCTTGGAAATCGATTGTCAATACTTATTCTACTTCGATACACAGTAAGGCCAAAGAGTTCGACCGATTTTAGCCAATAGAAGATTTTAAATATGTTTTTATCCTTTTAAGATATGAAAAAGATCTCTCCGTCGAACAGTTGGTAACCGCCATACAGGAATATATTCTTAAAGCAATGCTTACATTTGGAAATAATTCTTCTAATTCCTGGTTTCGAAAAAATATAAATAAACTTTGATCTGGCCGCCTTTTTCAATTGTATTTTGAATATACATTTGGAAATATATGCATTCTTGTGAAAATACTTTTTCATCAATGTCTATTTTATAAAATTGTTAAAGTTTTTCGGCCCATCGAACAATATCATCGGTACTAATTGACTTGTTGTCTATGTTAATCAAAAAATTAAATTTTTTATAAATTGATGCATATCCATAATGTTTCATTACAAGTTGCTGTCTGATTTCATCTAACACAGTAAAGTAAACGATTTTTAATTTTTCTTTACCGTCCAAAACGACTTCATTCACTCTAGATTTACCTTGGTCTAGTTCCTCACATACAAGTGGTCGCACCGGATGACGTTTCTGGTTTTTTTTTCGTATTCTTCTTGTTTCATTTTTTAGCTTCATCTATAAATTGTTGAAACATTTCATCAGTTCTTATTTCACTCACATAACTAATTAAAGATTTATACAGATCAACAACATCTTTTAAATTAGCTGATGCTGATTACAACATTTTACTTGTATATATAATGTACATAATTGTAATAATTTCTTTCTCCTTTTCCTCTCGCTCTTCTCGCAGACGTTTGTATTTCGAGTCACTTAATACCAGAATATTAACACCGATGACCAAATTATAAATAAATAAAAATAAAAAAACACAGATAGTCGACACTGTCGTCACACCGCAATTAACAGTAATAACTTGTTATACACTAAAAGTGTAAAATATTCGTATTTCAATGAAATCCCGAAAATAAAATATATTTGACAAAAATAATGTGTATTGCCATAATATATAGGAAGCTATTATAATAATGCCGTAATAGTACCATCGATTGACCGGATAAGCCATTTCCAAGTTTCTAGTAAAACCACAAATATATGAACATGTTTTACATATCTGTGGGTAATACTTAACAGTTTCACTACAAATAAAAATATGCGTCGATCGCGGGCACCGGGGCAATTCTACCGAGTTAAGCAATCCTTTATGTATCTTGATGACCACAGCATTCAACGTTTTAAATAATTAATAATTAAAATATTATGAAAGCTCATTTTTTTTTTTGAGTAGCAAATTTGCCGCCCCTAAAATTTTGCCCATCCAATCACCTGCTTACTTTGCTTGTAGGGAAACCTGACGCACTGGAGACAACGAGATAAATACTTTAATATTGAAGGTGGTGAACCGGCGTATCACTTTTATGACAAGTATCTGTAGAATTTACGATTCACAAAAAATATCCATTTGCTAGTAAATTATGTGAAAATCGTATAGAAAGTAATTAATAAATCTATAAATAAATTAAAACCATAACTGAAGTTTAAGATTTAAAATGTGTAAATGTGTCGGCATATATTATTTTAATTTTTTGGTACTCTTTGTTAATAATGGCATATAATAAGTACAAGGACCGGCCTTTTTTTAATCTTAGAATTTTTTCGGACCATTTCTGGACAATTTTTTTGTAAAATTTTTATACCAAATAAAAGTGTGTGTATTATTAAATTGTAGAAAAAAACACTTTATAGTAAGAATTTAGAAGTATGGAATATTAAATATTTATACTACCTAATACAGAAATAGTAATATGAGAAAGTATACTACTATCATGTATGCATGTAAGTCTGAAATTTGTCTAAAATGTTGGACTAGGCTGGTCCGAAAATGTTTGGTTCTTGCAGGTCTATACAATATAGTATATACAAATTCCAAAGAATTTTTCAATAATGATATAAAACATAAATAAAAAAGCAGTGAATAGAGGGTGGAAGCACTTCGTTCATTGGATAGTATAATGGGGTTGGGTGTATTGAATTTGAAAGCAATGATAAATTATTTTTTTCGATAAAAATATTCTTAGCGAAACTCAGTAGGTATGGTATTATTTTCTGATTTATTATAAATTTCCATTATTACCAGTAATTTTCCTTTATGTTTAAAAAACTTTTGTGTACATTGAAAATAAACTTTTTTAAAATACCAATTACGATCAATTTCCAAGATAAACGATATTTACCAAAAAAATCCTACTCGAGACTCCTATCTAAAAAAAATGTATAGAGTAATATATCATATGTATAATAATATATCAAAACAAATTATTTTGTAGAAATTGGGTTTTTATTTTTATACATATTTGTATAAATAATTCTACATGTAACTCAACATCAAAATATTGTTATTTAGTATTTACTTTATAATGTGCTGTTTTCACCACCTACCCATGTTATACATGTATTTTTTCGAATTTAGAAAAATACTCAAATTTGATTCCAATCACTTAGTAGTTATGTTTTAGTCGCGTTGTACCATTAATTGAAAAACGAATTGTTTTGTATAAAAATTTTATTCATTACAATATTTTTTTTGCGTGTATTTTACGGACGGATAGCATCACTTGTATGCCAGTTGGCCATCGATTTCCTGATTACCATTGACCGTACTATGCCCACTTCGAGTCACTCAGGGCCGTCCGGAAGGGGTGGGGGGCTTGGGGGAGGAATGTTTCACTCCCTAAATTTGAAGGCAGTCGGCAAAATCAAGTTCGATGTATTGTGGGTTTTAAGTCGGCTTATATAAAACTATAAAATATTAGGATTGTAATCGGCAAAATGGGGAAAAAGTTGATTAGCTTTATTTTTATTTTTTTGCTTGTTTTATCTTTTGAAGAGAAGTATTATTTAATTTTTTTTACATTTTCACCCCCTCCCCCAAAAAAAAATCTATCTTCAGACGGCCCTGCAGTCATCACTGCTATTATTATTATACAATGTAATATTTTAACATTATACCGATGACACCTGTCGACACGTTCAGAGCATACGCGTGTAAAATCATCAAGAGACTATCGTTGTTGATGTATTTTCGATCGATATTGTATATTTCGGAAGGTGTTATCGTCGACTTCGAAATGTATTAAATAGTGTACTCGTATGTCAGTCGGTATACAATACGACATCGCGTGCCATATATACGTAGCATCATATTCGTATTATATTCGTAATCGCACACATATCACGATATAATATTATGTATACTTTTGTAATTAATTTTATTAAATTTTATATCACCAGGTTATATTACCATGACAAAGATACAGTGCCGTAGCCAGGGGGGGGGCAGAGTGGTCATGGCCCCTCCCATGGGCCTATTTTTTATAGCAATTTTATATAATCTAATTTTAACAATAGTAGCTTTATAATTATAGTATAAGGTTTTTTATGGCTTATTTATTATTAACGTACTTAACGCATTTTTTCACGATAAACCTAATTATGGTTTTTATTATCTTATCAATAACCAAAACTTGTGTTTGTTAAATTCAGTAACCAAGTTTCATTAGGTTAACCACGATAATATGTGATAAGCAAAAGATATTGTATTATCTACGTATATATAGTCATAGATAGCCGTTCTAATATTTAAATCAAATTCTAATATTCAAGTTTTAATTTATTTAACTATTAAATGTGTATAAATTATCAAATTAATATCTATATAAGTATAAATCTAAAGTAGCATAAGAGTTAAGCTTGGCGTTAACTAACATAGATAAAGATAATATAATTTATTAATTATTATGTTACCTAAGCATTAAGCATTCTAGTAATTAGTAAATATTTTAATTAATGCTAATATTACTTTTTTAAATATAATAAAAAACAAAAATGTTATTTTAATTATGGTATTTATTGGCCCCCCCTTGCTTAAATCCTGGAAAGATAACATTTTGGGGCAACACGACAACCACACGCGCGTTCACATTGACGTAGGTAGCTCGTAAACCGCACAATAATTCGATTTTATTCGAATTTTCAACAAACAAATTAAATTCATTATAAAATCAATACATCATTAGATTCATATATAAACACGATATAGGTAATCTTCTGTATAACGGATATTCGATAATATTTCAAGTCGGTTCTTCTAAGCAAATAAAATTCCTAAACATTTTCGCCATCTAATATATTTTCATTTATTGTTATAACAACCTATATCTATCGTTATATTATCGGTTTCCAGTGCATATTATAATATCTTTCTGTGAAATACGATAATAATAATAATATTGGCAATTGATGTAATTATCTGGAAAACGATGTTACTGGACAAAAAGGCCTATAATTATATAAGGAAATTATGTTAAAAACGAGATTATTACTATTATAGATGTAAATATTTCCGTAAAGTCCCTACATCAGAGAGGTGCAAAAATTATATATATGCACAACAAATTTTGTTCATAAAATTATTCTTTATAAATACAAGTATAAAGTAAGTAGGTACCTGTTATAATGTCTATGCCTTACAGTTAATTTTATTAATATATATTATTTTTTACTTCTTCACTTATACGTGAATATTATTATTGTTATTAAAGGTACAAGCGATTTTCATGTAAACTAAAAGTGTATACATTTTAACATTTCGAAACTATTAGGGAAGTTATGACAATCTTTACATTAAGAGCACCATCCGTAATTCAGCCGCAATACTCGATTTGCACGATACAATCTTATTCAAGCCGTATTTATGGCAGAATTACCAAACTTTTATATAAAGTACATAAAGGAAAACTTTAACTGTATATTAGCGCTTTTATTTTTTCGACAACTGAAACTTCATTAAAATTATTCATTTGTAAATATTCGTTTTTATTTTTATCAATTTTAATTATATTATTAAAAATTGTTGAGTACCTAGTGTATTATACATTAAAGGTAATTAAACTTTAGGTTGGTATGAATTAAGTCCTTCTTTGTGTATCGTGAAAATTTGGTCATTCTACCATAAACATAGTCAGTAGGTATAGTCATAGTCAGGTGAAATATCTGGTGGTGCACAATCAAAAAATACTACGGATTAATAACAAATATTTTAATAATATTATATTATGTTATTTTCTCTAAAATGTCGATATAATAGATAGGTACTAGGTACTGTAATAACGAATGTGATGTCATTAATTTTATTAAGAACATACGTAAATTCATATAAAACAGAGATGGGAAAGTAACTAGAGGGCCAATTTTTGAGACTTAAAATGATTGCGGGCCAAATGTAAAGTTGATTTTTATTATTATGTGAAACAAATTCATTAATACATTTTATGCCTATGATAAAAACTAATATCTAAGTTTAATAAATGTTTGGTTATTGATAATTTCTTCAAGATACAATGTATCTGGCTATTTTTTCCCGGAGAGGGAATAAAATACAACTGCGCGTGAGTAAACAGCGCATCGTATATGCATTTTTCAAGTGTGCTCAACGTACAGCGATGCGGTAGCATCGAGATTGTGTCCAAGACCACTATATGTAATCTATCTATATATAAATCAATCTATAATGTAATCTATGGACGGCTACCAACAGCATCCAACAATACAGCGATGTGATGCGTAATATGTATATACAATAATAATATTCACGTGCACGACAATTACTAAAACAGTGATAAATAAATGATAATTTTGTATAAAAAAACACACTAATTTACAGAAATTTTTGGCTGTGTACGTGCACCTGTACTCCTTAACACGAACCGTTACTGAATATAGTTTCAGTAAACTTGTCCGGTGCAAACCGAGTATTATGACCTAATAACGGACGGTGTGACGTCCTCTTAATGTGAAAAATGTCACCGTGTCTTGGGACAAATATCGCGATTACATTACGATAAAATATGTTATAAAACTAAATTTAAAATGTGTGTAGAAATAATAAAATTTGTAAATTCTAATTTTTCTTAAAACTTTCTGTTTGTTTGCACAGATTTCCTTGAAAATACGCCACACACATAATACTTATTTAATGGGTTCCAGGTGATTTTACCTACATATTACGAAACCTCAATATCAATAATTATTGATAAATATTTAAATATACTTTAAAAGTAATTTGTATAATAATGGTCTTGTACTATTTTCACTGCTGTGTAATCGCGATTATATTTATTATAAAAACATATGTATATATAAACATAAAACAAACAAAAATGCATTTTAAAGTGATATTAGAGTTATTAATACCAATTATAAAATTTTAAGAAAACAACATTTCAAAGAGAAACTCTTTTTTTCCTAAATTTTCATAATTTACAAAATATAATATCCATTTAACTAAAATTAATTTTTAAAAAGTGTTTCGATCTATATGTTAGTATATATTATGGAAAATTCTAATACATTTTCAAAGTTAATGTGTTCCGACGTTCTAATGGGATTAGAATTGTTTATTTTAATGAAAAACTAAAAAATTTAAATTAATTTTCGTATGTTTTATGTTATCATATTTTTACAATATCGTTTTACCTTGGACCTTCGGAATGTTTCGATCCATGGAAAGGATAGAGTATTATCATTTTTGATTTGATCGATTTAGATTGGATGGAATCGGAATCTAAAATTTAAATTTAAAGTAATATATTATGAATGAATCAAAAAATATATACACCAATATATTTTCTTCGTCTCTATTTTTGTCTGCATTAAAAGTTTAAAAAAAATTCCATTGTGTAAAATCATTTTTTACAAGACTGATAATATAAACGCAATATAGTAGTGGTTATATAACGTTTTTATTGTCTTTGCCGAATTATTGTATTGATATTATATTTTATACATGTGCTTTATTATCCTTACAGTCGTTGAATGGGCTTGGGTCCAAAACGCAACTTGTTGCGAGTTGAGGGATAAACGGCCACTGCCCGCACACTCATACATTGCACTGCAGTGGAGGCGCGTGCGCGGAGGGGAAAAAAACCACCCCGAGGAAATATCACGCGCGACGTATAACTTATCTGGCGACGCATTTGTTGCTCTTCTGGCGGTGAATTTATCGGTAAACTTCTGTCCCGTTGACATTGCTGTAAGTTCACCGTCTGAGCGTATATATAAAAGTCCTTGACAGTGGCGAATACATTATTTTAGAATTGGAGGGAATTGGCGGAAAAAATTCAGTGCTAAACTTCAAATGAAGGAATGGAAATGAAAATGGAGGGAAATTAATATTTTAAAAGTGTTCTGAATTTTTCCAACAATAGAACATTTGTAGAAAAATTCGAATTCAATCATACTGTGTTTAAGAGAAGTAGTGTGTCACACGTATAACGTATGTTAAAACGTCAACGTAAAAATTTCAATAGTCCTTCAGATTTAAAAAATGAGTCAATCGTTTAGATTTTTTGAATCCTGGTCACGGAACGGGTCTTTAAATTTTATATACAGATTTCGGGTTTTAATCTCGAAAATCGATGTTTAATTTTTTTTTTTTATAGGGTAGCGGACAGTGGTGGAAAAATCCTGTAATCGTGAATTTTACAGACATTAAAACATATTGGGTACGTTGAAAGTTTTTTAAAAAAGTATATGTATTTATAAATATTTAATATTTTAAAGAGTATCTATTAAAAGTGTAATATTCATTAAACACAAACTTTTTACACTTTTTATTATATGGTACCATAGATTGTTCATTTGCCGGCATACCACAAAAACATCGATGATCGACAAAATTTTATGGCATTCGTTTTACCAATATTGAAACAGAAATGGGCATTAAAAGCCTTTTTTTTTTTTACATATTCAAGTTCAGTTATTGTATATAGTTTGTACGGTGTTTTACAATGTCTTAGGATCTTTTTTCGTTGCTTTTTTTTTTTTTTTGTTATTTATTTATAAACGTCGGGTTTAATCAAACGCCGTGCGCATACGCATCGCTCTCACGCGCGTTGTAACGTATGACGTTAAATCGATTTCGCGTGCATGGACCCGACTCAGCTCGACACCCCAACCAATGGTCCTAATATATTACATTATTCACTCGTATATCGTTTATACGTATATAATATATATCGCCGATCCCTCAAAATGTACTGCTGTCCATATATCTTCTAATTATATATTAATAAATTATTTCGTATTCGCGTCAGTTTTTTTTTTTTTGTATTTTTTTTCTGCTTTCACCTGAAACGCAATGTACCTACGAAGTAGAGGTCTCTATTTCACCCTCTCCTGTCACACATCGCCGTAACGCTCCTCCATCACACACTGCTCTGTAATGTTCCATCATTAGTCATCACACATCACCGTAACGCTCTGCCATCACACGCCACCGTTACGCTTCTCCGTTACACACTGACGTAACGCGTTGTCACCTCCACCATACACGGCCGTTAGGTTAGGTATACATTTTTATTTGACAATAATTTTGTCGTTAGTCATGAATAATCTTAATCATGATTGAAAAAACAACACGTGTTCAAAATTTTTTGAATCATTGTAGCGTATTCAATAACAGCCAAAAGGGATTCGAACCGTTAGCAAAATGTGTTGTATACTCAGATTTAATATAACATACTAAAAATTACTTTTTTTTGGTCCAAACCCGAATTTTGGATTGCTCATAAGTCGAGGGGAAGTGAACTATGCTTCTCGTGATTTTGGCTACCCATCTTTTTCTCAAAGCCCCTATCTATAGGCGCTCATTAGGGGGCAGGGGATAATTTTGAATACGCCGAACGTATTATTCACCGTACCCTTATGAGCTCATATGGATAAGGGCTATAAGCGAAATAGTAGCGCTTGATTCACTTCCCCTCGAGTTATGAGCAAGCCAAAATTCGGGTTTGGACTACTAAAAAAAAATGATTTTTAGTAAGTTATATATCTCAGTATACAACATATTTTGCCAACGGTCTGAGTTCGTTCTAGCTGTTATTGAATGTATTACGGTGATACAAAAAATTTTGAACACACCGAACATATTGTTTGAATTTAATCATGTATAAAATTATTCATGACTAACGAACAAATTTTTCGCCAGTAATAATTTATTTGTGAACAACAAATAAATTATTCGTAATTTAATAAATCATCTGAATAAAAATGTATTCGAATAATTTTTATTAATAATTATATTATAATATAATATATAATTTTTTTATTATCAAATTTATCGGCACGCGGATTTTCTTAGTGTATCTACCTTATTTATATATACTACATAATAACATAGTGTATAGTATATACTATTATATTACGTATATAATGTACATACATTGTGCAATACACACGAATAAAATACCTATGATTTTAGTTCACTTGAAATGAAATCACGTAAATTTTTTCACGTGATCACAGGAAATAAAGTCACGTGATTTTACGAAATTTAAATTCACGGGTTTTTAAATTCTTATTTCACGTGATCATGTGAATTAAAATTCTCGTAAAAAACTGAGACCTTTATTACGAAGCAGTGGCGTATGCATAGATATAGAATAAGTTAATTATTATCGGGTAGAAAAAAAAAATAAACCTGTATAATTTTGTGTGTCTATTTTATTTCTTTTTTAAAACTCCTTTTACACTACCCACAAACTCGTAACCGACCGTGAACTTCAGGCGATTTCGTATCGAATATCGTCCACAATATATTAATGCCCAGGTATATTCGCTCACTCGGACCACCATGTCGAGTAAGTAATATTGAAAATTAAATATGGTTTAGGTGTAGGGAAAAATTCAATATTAGATACTAAATAGCAACATTGGACAAAAAATCGTACGCAATCGTGTGTCACCGTCGTTTAGACATATAATTGTGTGGCACAGATGAAAAATTTCAGGTAAAAAAAAAATAAGTGGGGGAATCGATAAGTAGTTTTCAGCCTACCTGTTGAGATTGAATTGGTACAGGCGGAATCGATATACCTTTTCCCTAAAACAAAAGTTCTGGCAGAACCGATGAACCCGACGCACTGCACGCCATCTATCAGACAGCTTTCACGTTTTTCATGATAAAAATTCAAGTATTATTTATTTATTGATTAAATTTGGAAACACTTATATTAAGTTAAACAGTATCAAATTAAAACACGTGATTTTTAAAAATCTCTGGATGGGGAGGGGAATGTTCGATTTCTCTTATCTTATTGAATTACGCCACTGACACGAAGTGTAATGTATACAATGGGTTATTGTCGATTAAAATCATTTGCAATCGTCTCCCTATCCCCCTTTCAGTAAACGTTTTTTATCTGAATATTATAATATTATAAACAAAAATATATGATAATAATATTATGTATATCGCAGTCCCCGAGCGATTCAAGGTGGCATCAATAGAAGACCTCGCGGAGAAACCTGCATTAGAGGCCGAAGGATATTTAAAAATGGGGAATTTTCAAAATGTAGCATTTTTTCTTTATGAATGGAATGGTTGGAGGTAATATTAAATTCAGTATTCCTAGGAACAGCTAGTGATATTAATGTTTTAAAAAAACAATATTCGGAAAGCCTACACTGCTAAATTCCTAGTTTCTATATACGCATTTTCTTAATTAATATAAACAATATGTAAATTATTTAATTCCATAAAACATTTTTTAAATAATTCGTTCAACCTAATATTTACTTATGTATAGCAGATTAAAATTAACTATTAAACTATTAACGTTTCTCATTTTTATCCATTTGAAAATATCGTATAAATACTAAACAAAAATAAAACGATAGGAAACAACATAATCTAGCACTTATCAAATCGTTTATATTACACTATGTACACTAGTTATTAAAAAAATCAATATGTTGAAAAATGGCCAGGTTAGGTTAGAAAATATTTGTATTTCTAACATGCATATAAGTTAATAAAAGTGAGAAATACTAATGCGAATTTTTCATTGAAAACTGTAGCTATTACGTCCTGTTAAGTATGTTAAATTTCCTGGTTTATATTTCCGGTTATAATCGGGGTTTCAAAAATAGTTATTATAGTATATTTCTTATGTAAGTAAACTATAGGTAACACTACTAGTATTGTCCAATGAATTATATTTTTAGAGAGAAAAAACATGTACAAATCTTGTGCACTCTTCTTCCGATCGGGGTCCCGGTCTGATTATTTCAACCGAATGGGATGTCATCCATATTTTATATTTTTATGATAATAAATACATTTTACTTAGATGCATGTTATCTTGGAGTTTTTAAACGAATCTTATATCACTAAATAAATTGCCAAAAATAAAAGCATAAAATATTATTTTACATTCATTGTACATGCGGGATTGTTCCAGAAAATGTTATATAATTTAACCAAAGAAATGTAATTATAAAGTAAACTATATTATGTGAAATATAATATAGGCGTGTACATTTTTGAAAATTATTCCATAAGATTGGGTATTTATTTATTATGTATGTAATGGATGTACCCGTGGCCCATTACAAAAAGTAAGTATACGCCCGTATTTAATGTAATTAATTATAAACTTATTTCGTAAACAATATGTTTTAAATTACAATATGATTAAGGTGAAATTAAGTTTTAAATTAAATTACATCAACATGCAAGTTCAAAAAAAAAAAAAATAAATAAATAATTAAACAAATTAAAATTGTATTCTTGTATTATCTAAAATGTCATTTTATATTTATCATACTATGTACGATGACCATATATATATATTATTCCGTTACTGAAGAGTCTTGACGTTTATTACCAAATATAGATATTGTTTACTATACACTATAAATTATATAAATTTCGTAATTAATAAGTTAAATACAGCTGGTATAGGTATTTTATGTTGTCTGTTGATGTATTTTTCATAATATGATTCAATTACAAATACAAAACGCTCGACGAAGAAGTTAATAATTTACAATAATTACCTACACCAACGGCCCTCCCCCCAAGTATTTAAAGCACATTTATTTCTAAATGGAATATAAAACAGACATTGAAAATGACTGTAATAGTGCATAATAATATAAGGAACTTGTTCAGTTAGTAATTTATTATTCAACTCGAGAATAATAGCCGAGTATAACGTAGAGATGGGGCGGGGAATTAAAATAATAATACGATTTCGTGTAAAAATTTAAAAAAAAGCAAAAACGAACGTTATGAAAACTAAAAACATTCGTTTTTGGAGTAGATACTACATTATAATATATCTAATAAATAATTAAACGGTAATAGTTTTACGAAATTTGATTGGATTAGTATATTTATTAGAGTTTGTACAGTGCTGAGAA
Source organism: Pemphigus obesinymphae (assembly GCA_025469235.1). Lineage (NCBI taxonomy): Eukaryota > Metazoa > Arthropoda > Insecta > Hemiptera > Aphididae > Pemphigus > Pemphigus obesinymphae. The sequence continues at coordinate 45,717 of JAIPRL010000761.1, read as the reverse complement.
TTCAATACATTTTTCAAATATGTCATCTTATTTTGAAACCATCTAAGGATTTTCGAATTAAAAATCATTACCTTTAATTGGATTTATCTAAAGTCTAAATGAAATGTATTTTTTATCAGTTTATTTAGCTATTGGTCATTGGTGTCATTATCAGTATTTCTATAACATTCTAGAATATATTAAGAATGAGCGAATAGTGGGCTATTTAAAATATTGTTTTAACCATGATTTCCATATTTTTAGGCTCTCAAGTTATAACTATTGTGTAAATGTGCCTTCACAATCTACTGTAAATAAGTGAATTTGCGTGTTTTCAAATAAAATCATGGGAAATATTTAGTATTTTTTTTATATGCTTATCAGGACGCCACATCAATAATTTTCAGTAGTTAATAAAAACATGTCTACGAAAAAGAAACTAAATTACCTCTTAAAATAATTTTAGAGTTCTAACACCCAAGTTCATATTTATAGACAATTTTGGAGACGATCTACAAAATATTAGTTAGCAAAAAATTTACAGTGATTTAAAAACCTAAAAAAAGAACCTACCGAAACCATATAGAAAATACTGGACAAAAATCAAAATCATGGAACAATATAATTTGAACGATATCTAGGAAGCCCAAGACAATACGTTGCGTACTGTAGTACACATTATATTCTCCTGCCATGGAATGCCTTTTAAGAAAATTCAAAGTATTTTGGAACAATATCTTAACAATCACATAAATAACACCTTTGGACATAGATCCTTAACATAGATATTTTTAGATTTTTTTATGTTATATTACGACCTTATTATCTTCGTTCATATTTTGACCTTGCACGATTAAACATATCTTGTAATCGGTAACCCCTTTTACGTAAACACATGGATTGAGTAGGATTTGACATTTGTTTCTACATAGTTTATGCACTATAGGCTATGCACTATACGCTATAGGTATGATAAACATTCAGGTATACCATAGTGTAACCGCATATTTCAATCACTGCCAGGGCTATATTTTTTTTCTGGAAAAAAGGTTCTTGTATTCACGGTTAGGTTGTGAAGGCACTTATATTCATACGTAATATTATTATTATGATTGAAATTAAACGGGCAGTAGGCTCAAATTACAAGGTGCAGTGTATTGTATATATTATGTACAGATGATAGACTGTTTACAAAATAACCAGGTAATACATTTGTTACATAGTGAGAATAGGAGGAATCAGGCATGGATCCAGAGTGAATATTTGAAAGGGATAACCTTTTAAATAATTATATAATTTATATAATTTAAAACTTTAATTCTATGCTATTATCATTTATCATAAGAAAAAGTTTTATAATGCGCAATTGTTACTGATCACCAGCTAGACTGGAGATTCAGCTTATGGAATATGAAATCTATTATGTTTTTGCAGATAGTTTTAACCGTTACTATCTATTATCTTTATAATGATAAATCCAATCAAATATCTTTTATCTTTGTCAAAATATTTTTTCATTATTTTTTTCAACACTGTGTTTGTATATCAACTATAGGTATATACCTACGCTTTTTTTTATATACCTATACCTATTATCTATCTGTAATAGCTATAATATAATTATACGTGTAGACGTTTATTGTTTCGTACTAATGCATTTAACTTGATGTTCCATTTACTTTTTACAAATTATAATATTACAACGAACAGGAGGCCATAAATCTTATAGGAAAATAAAATTACGTTTTCTCTGCAACGTATAGTCATGCAGCTGTACATTTTTTTTTCAACTTCACTGGGGCATATTAAAACGGAAACCCTCGTCAGTACGATATTATATTATATGTGTGTTATATAAAAACAGTTTATTTTTTAATAATAATAAAAATACATAAACTTACCGTAAATGTTGTTATTTGTAGCGAGGCAGTCGTTGTGAATTCGGTTTTTCGGCCTTTTCTTATAATAAATGTGTGTATATACGTGTCTCTGCACCAAGAGGGTTGTTTGCATTAGATTGTTCGAATAACTTTTCGAATTCCACAAATCTCGATGCAAGAATGGTACATTACGTATAAACATACATACATACACCTATATTTATGTATGTGTATGTGTATACTATATATACACTATCGTATATGACACAGAGGTTCTTATAACCTTTTTTGGGTCACTTTTAGAGCCACAAGATAGATGGACTCATCAAAAACCATATTTTTCCGTATTATTGTTAAGTTTGTACTAATATTCTAGTATTATTATTATAATTTATGATAACAGAAAAAAAGTGTATTTAAATATTATTATTATTAGTGAAATAAAAAAAAATGATTTCAAATATTTGGTGGGGCCGTCATTCTAAAACAATTTGGTAGAATTATAATATACAATATTAGAATTATAATATTGAACAACCTGCACAAACAGATCCTCTCAATTTTTTCGCAAAGTATTTACCTAAAAAGCGTATAATTATTTAAAAATATATTATATTAAACATTTTAATTGTTATTTGTTCAAAATATAATTTTTTTTCGTAACAGCTGGTATATACAAATTCTGGGCACCCTGTGCACTGTAGTTTCTACGGGTGACCACCTTCTAATTTTGTATAACTCAAAAGCCTAAAAATTAAAAAAATTAAGGTACCTATCATAAAGTTATTACTATAGCAAACATTGAGAATAAATCCCCTTTTCCATAAAATAAATATTTTTAAAAAGCCCGTCAGTAGAGGGTGGAAGCACTTCGCTCGTAGGGTAAGATACTGGTGGTGGACATATAGAATTTAAGTACCTGCATAAATATTACAATTTACAATTTGAACATTTTATAATGTCACCATATTATATTATAATATTATTGTATATATATTATATATATGTGTATCCATTAAAACCATTTTATACACTTTGTAAAATTACAATAATTCAGAAATTGTACTCTAGTATAAGTCAACAAATACAATAAAATATAAACCACATAATAATATTGGCCAACTTCGATGGTTTGAATCTAAAATGTCAGTGTACACTGTATATTAATGTATACATGACATCGTATAGAAGGAAGTTTTTCATCTTCCCTTAGGAAACTGATATCTATAGCCGATATCATACCAACGCCAAAGCTCCCCCTTGTCTCCTTTTGACCGAAACTTTGCTTACAGAAAAATAAAAAGAATTAACTTGTAAAATCAATAGATTCCACGCTACGCTCAGAATGTAAAAGTTATTATACATTTCGTGCCTTTCTCTCTTTAAAAACATCGGGAGACGGAAATTACGGAAATTTAGAAGATGATTTCGAGTAAATGTACCTATTTAATATAGGCATAAAAATGATGTATGGAATGCGAATACATACTCGTATTTTAACCAAAAAATATGACCATATATTAGATCTATGGATCTCTCTATTGGCACTACACACATAACCATTTAAGCACCCTTAAGATGATGCGACACATCAGAATTTAAAGGCGTTTTGTATGAGCAATTTTTATTAAATTAAAGAAATATTAAAATTAAACAAATTAAAAACATTTAAATATATTTTAAAAGTAATTTAAATATAGACCTTTGTCAGAACCATATGTAACTGTCGTGTAATCACGATATTTGTTAAAAAAAAACAAGTTTAAGCATTTTTCATATTTATCAACTTGAGAATATCGTAGAAAGATTAAATAAACAATAAACTATAGAGATAAATTTAGTAACTGATAGAATCGATTTTTTAGATATATGCATTTTTATACATTTTATGAGGTGCTGAAAAAAAATGTATATTTAACAGCTCATAAAACGCGTAAAACTGCGTACATCACAAATCGGCTCCGCCAATCGCTATGTTGATAGCCATATATTTTTATTTTTATTTTTTTGTTTCGCATTTTTAACACATTTGTAATTTGATAAAAACGAAAAATTCCAGTACAAGTTTTTCATTGAAAAATTGTCTGTGAACATCCTAGCTGATTGGGCTTAAGAGGATGGCAGTGCAAAAAATTTTCAATGAAAAATTTACGTTAGCATTTCTCATTTTTAACAACTTAGAAAGGTCGTAGAAACATGAAGTGAAAAAAAAATTATAGATAACAACATTGTGTACTGCCCTGCGTAGCATTTTTTCGATATTAAAATTTTTTTAAGAGTTATATTTGTTTAAAAAATTTGAAAAATTTAGATATTTAATAAACTCGTAAAACATGTTTATATGCACACGCGCGTATCGGAAAACGGTTACGTAGGGCACTAGAAAATGTCGTTATTAATCATTTGTTCTTTGATTGATTTTTCTGCGATGTTTCTAAGTTGTCATAAATGAGTAAATTCAAAAGCAATATATATTTTCAATAAAATTTTATAAATTCATAAAAATCAAGCACGATTAAAAATTATAGGTACAGTGACGGGGGCCAATAAATCATTATTAATTTTCAGAATGCATATAAACATTTTTCAGTCGTTAGATTTTAATCATTCTTTACACGAAAACTCGCCTATACAGGACCCCTCGAAAATAGCCGTGCCGACATCCTCTTAAACACATAATATGTTGTTATGTGTGTACGTAATGCGCGCTCGTCGTATCTACGGACTCCGGCGAATATCTCTCCTCCCGAATCGGAAATTTCATTCCAAAAACGAACGTCGAGTTGAATTATCACGCTCGAAGTTGATGAGCCAAACACACGGACGGGAGACGGCATACTACTGCGTGCGCACGGGAATCGTTCATCGCGTAAACATAGTAATATTATAAATATATACACGGCCGTAGGAGAGTTATTGGCGAGGGTATAAAACGGTGTGATACATTAATATCCTGCGCGGAAAGTTTTTCCACGTTTCAGTTTGCCTTTGCACAACTCGTCACGACATGGTCGATAAGGGGAAAACGCTCGCAGTCAATTATGATCTATATATACACGTTTGTGCACTAGATGTATATATGAAATAGTGAATTCAGAGGCCCATGAAATTGTTTTCAAAAACAATCTCATTTAGTCTACACTTATATAAGTACCATTGTTTTTTGAGGTCACATTTTGAACTTCTTCTTCTTCTTCTTATAATATCGTATCATTCCGTAGACGTGTTAAGAGGACTTTGTATACATCCGCCTTTTTAGGGGGTTCAGTATAAGCAATTTTTCGTAAAGTTTTATAAAAAAAAAAAACGTAAGTCTAACAATTTAAAACATTTTAATCGTATTTACAGGAATTTTCCCCGGTTAAGATATTGAAAAGATATACCTATAATAGCTATTTAATGGTCAACATTCTGTCTTGTCGATAAACGCAATCTTTTATTTTCCATATTATCATAACTAATTTAAACTACCAAAGTTAATTTTACAAGAATTAGCAATTCTTATAACATGATAAATTCCATCATCGTAAAATGTAATTTTATATTTTATAGGAACAACTCTATATTTAAATAAGTATTAGGTACAATTTTAGTAGGCACCTACCTAAATCAAAAATATTTCTAAACATCATCAAAGTTTACCTTTAGCTAAAAAAAAAAAAAAAATAAAATATTATGTTTATTTTATGTTCAACTAGTTAAAGTGTTTATTTAAATAGAAAATACTACATTGAGTAAATCTTAAATTGATACATTATGAAATTGTATTTGTGTCTATGTGTAATATTTTAAAATTATCAAAATATTAGCCTCTAAATCATGTTTATTTTGTGCTTATATAAGTGCATCCGAATGAAACTAAATGAAAATGTCTATAATATATTAGTAATAATATATTTTTGTACTTATTATATATATGTAAGTATGTATTTATCATTTAAAAAAAATTAATTGACACACATCAATGGCTTATAGTACAAACTTCTTTGTCCAATGTTAGAAACTAAAAAAAAATTCGTTAGTAAATTGAATTAAAAAATTGAATAATGAAATAAGAAATGTTCGTCGATTTAAGTTAAAATAGATTTTACAAAAAAGTGTAGCTGAAAATACAAATATTTTAAATTTCTGAAAAACGTGCATTGGTTTGTATATCTTGCATATCAGCTACAGAATAATATAATAGGTATACCTACATAATTTATTGGACTAAATATAGTTGGGTATAATATATTGTGGTTTTATTATGTTTAACTTCCTTTTATCGTTATTACATTTTTAATCTTTTTTTCAAAGTTTTATTACTCAACAGAAAAGAAAATAATGGGAAATCGATTAAAAATTATAAATAATACACACACGGAATACAGCACATCAATCAACATCAACGAAACGATATATTTGTAGTTATATTTTATGTGTTTTTTAAAAGAATATATAGTTTCTTTGGATGAAAATACTACATCATTTTTTTACGTATAAAACATACAAACACAATAATAATAAATTTTAAAATCAAAAATATTATAAACCTGCCATTAAATTAAGCGTATCTACATATTTTTTGATGGTTTGTATATTCTATTTAATATACATTTTAAATTCTGAGCGAAGCGAGGATGTATTAGTTTTTCAATGATGTGTTTTATATTTATATTTATTTTTTTATTTTTACTATGTTTGTACCCATAAATTCTATAAAAAGAAGTGTTCCGATTATTAAAAGTAGTACTATTTTATGGGTTTTTTTTTTCAACCTGAAGGTTGGTTCTCTATTCTGACTGATTATCAGCCTTTTCTTCGAGTTCTTTAAGGTTTTGACTCTTGTATCACATTTGATTTGTCCTATATAAGAGTTTCGAAGACGTCCTGCAGTTTTCTTTCCTTTTATTATACCTTCTAATATTATATTATGCAATTCTTCTGGATGTCTCAGGGCATGTCCAATCATTTTCCAACGCCTTGCTCTAATCTCATCTATGAATGTACGTTTTTCTCCCACAATTCTAAGTACTTTTTTATTTGTTTTCCGCTCTATCCAACTTATCCTTTCCATATGTCACCAACTCCATATCTCAAAGGTTTCTAGTTTTTTCTTTTTGGCATTATTTATTACCCATGTTTCACATCTATATGTTGCGACACTTCATATAAATGTTTTAATTGGTTCCTTCTTGATATTGAGATGTAACTTATTTGAAGTGAACAATTTATATTTTTTTTACTAAAGACAATTTTTGCTAATACTATACGTTGTTTTAGCTCTCAGACGCTCTTACCATCAGATGTGATTTTGCTCCTTAGGTACCATTTCATCTACTTGTTCTAGTTTTTGCTTATTTGTGTATACATCATCTTTTATTCTTTTATTTTCGGGTTTCTGGCGCAGAATAAGATCTTCGGTTTTACATTTCTGATATTTTGAGCATTTCATTCATTTCATTAACTGCACACTATATGTTACCTTCGTTCTCTGCTATTACCACGATGTCATTGCAAATCGTATCATTGAAAATATTTCTCTGCCAATTTTGATTCTAATATTTAGTCTTGTTAGATTTTCTTTTACTATATTTATAACTTTTTCAATGTAGCAGTTAAAGATGAGGGGTAATAACGTACACCCTTGTCGTACTTATTTTTTTATTTGAGTGTTAACAGTGATTTCTCCTTTTTAATGCAAGCTGTGGATGATTCTTAGGTCATGTTGTCAACACCTATTTCTCGTAGTGTTAGCATCATTTTATTCAAATTTACTTTATCGAAGGCCTTTTCCAGGTCTATGAATACCAAATATGTCACTTTATTTCTATCTAGTTGTTTTCTAATTAGCACTCGCAGTCCTAAAATTGCTTCTCGTGTGCCTTTTTGGTCTTCTAAATCCATATTGATCATTTTTTATGTACTGTTACACTTCTCCTTCTATTCTTCGATTTATTATTTTTGTTAAGATTTTTGAGACATATGTCAGTAGACTCAGTGTTCTAAAATGTTCACAGGAATGCGCTCCACTTTTCTTTAGTATAGTTACAATTATACTTTTACAGTAATCATTCGTCACTTCTCCTTCCTCATATTTATCCCGAGTTAGTTGATATAAAGCATTCTTTATCTTTGTGCTAGCATTTTTCCATAATTCTGCTGTTATATTATCAATCCCAGATATTTTATTTTGTTTCAAGTCATAAAACGCTAGCTCAAATTTTGATCCTGAAATGGGTAGCATCGTTTCATCTTCATTTGTTGTCAATTCCTACAACTGTTCTCTATCATATAGCTCTTTAATATACTCTCTCCATCTTTTTATTATGTTCTCATCATCAACTAACAATTGACCATTTTTATTTCTGATATTAAGTGCAATTTTGTTTTTTCTTTTCGACAAATTGTTGGATCTTGCGATACGCATAATCTATTTTGTTAACTCATCAATTTCGCCACACTGTTGTTCCAACCACTCTTCTTTAGCTTTCTGCCTTCTCATTAACCTGATTCCTTATGTTATTGTTTTTATATCTTCGTCTTTCATCTATAATTAAAAATATTTCCTTGTTAATCTATGCTTTTCTAGGTTCTTTCTTTTTATTTTTTGTCAACACAGTAACCGCTGCATTTTTGATTGCTGATTTTATATTCTCTCATTTTTTATTCAGAGAATTATCTACGTTTTCTTTTTGATATTCTCGATCCATATGATGTCTATAATGTTCTACAACTTCTGCTCTCTTAAGTAATCTGACACTATATTTATCTTGTTGTGTTTTTGGTCCTTGTGGTTTTTTGTATTGGAGTTCGCGTTTCATCATTACTAGGTTGTGATCACTGTTGCAATTAGTACTTGGGTATGCTTTACAGTATTTAACTTGGTTCTTAAAGCTATTTTTCATCAATATGTAGTATATTTGGTAATATCGCCTGGTATTTTCCATGTATATATTCTTCTCATGGGGTATTGAAATCTGGTGTTCATTATAATTTATAACCAACCCATTTTCTCTACAGAACTCTACTATTCATTCTCCTTTTGTATTTCTTTTATCTAAGCTGACGTTTTCAACTTCTCTACCTTCTTGTCTTTACCAACAATAACATTAAAATCTTCTATGATGATTACATTATCGTGTGGTTTAGTATATTTCATTAGCTCATCAATGCTTGCATACACTTCTTCCACTTCTTCATCATCTGCTTTTGATGTTGGCATATAACCTTGTATAATTACAAGGTTTCTTATTGTGGACTCCATTTTAACAAGACACAATCTGCTACTATAGGTCACCTCATTCTTAATTCCCGTACTCCACTTTTTATTGAGAGCAATTCCAATACCATCTTGTCCTTTTGTAATATTTGTATGAATAACTCTGATATCGTTAGACCAAAAGTCACCATTATCTGGCCAGCATATTTCAATTAATACTTATTTGTTTATATCTAATCTTTTCATTTCTATTTTTATATTTTCAAGCTTTCCTATTTAAACATTCTACGTTCCTATTCTTTGCGTTTTGTTCTTATCACATGTATTCTACAGGGTGGCTCCCACCCGAACATCTGAACGGGGAGCTATTTGGCGTCCGGATAAAATTTTACACTGCAAGATTCCATTTCCAAGCCAAAATAGTAGTTGCTTAACTAGAGATGTTAATGTGGTGGTTTTCCCTTGCATTTCGCATCACAGCCCAAGCCTTATTTTTAGAGTTTAGCGGCCAAGTGTAAATAACCTTGTTCATCTACACTTAATACTACAAGCGCTGCCGCCCATGCTTAGGTCCATTCTAGTCGGCTTTTACGACAGGCATGGACTACCGTGGATGTATTTTAACCCCCACCCATAGGGGTAGCAATAAACCGAGAAGCGATTTGCAACTACAAATAGAAAATTGCATCTAGTTGATACTTAAGAGAAGATTTTTTAAAATTTTTTCGATAAACGTGCAAGAAAAAATTAACAAATAATTAGTATAAACATGGTTCAATAACTTTAATATTCAGCTGTTTAATATAATATTGAGTGTTTAATATAAGTGTATATATTATATTAGTATAGTATATGTAAATTGAAAAATAGTAATAAATAAACATAGCGTGGAAAAAAATAAAGACGCCAAATTTCAAGTGACTTAATATTCCTTGACTAAATATTTTCAACATTTATTCATATAATAGAGAATCTCCCTACTGGTAGCATTATCAATAATGAACTATATGGAAATTAATTATTTTAACGGTTTTTTCACAGATAGTTTGAATCATGGTTTTAACTAACAATAAACATTACTCTCATGAAAAATTCTATAAAATGATAATTAATACTGTTGCAGGAGTAGAAAATTTAGAATATAGGTATGCAATTTATTATGTTTGACATGTCTATACTCGTATGTATTATAATTAATTAATTAAAACCTAAAAATTAGATTATGTGAGTCATATACACTATATATTTTCAGAAATTTCGAATCATCTCTAAATCTGCTTAAAATTTTGACTTCATAACTAGTTTTGAACCTAACCAAAAGAAAAAGAAAGGAAGAGAAAGATTTCATTTACTGGTTCAACTAAAATTTTGCCCAAATATTTGTATTCAGTATAACTTTTACTACGTATTGTAAGAAAAAAACATTTTACAAATTAATATACGAATATATCTACATTTAATTGAAAAAATATTTTCTCGTCTTTTTTTTTAATGAACTTGATTTTAAGATTTATTGAATTAAAAAAAAAATAATCAAAAAGTATCTTCCCTACATGACCTAGAAAAAAAGGCTAATAAATCCATGTCTATTCCAAACAATAATCGGAGCTAAATATAGGAAAGTTCGTAAACTGGTTATTCCGCTTATTGGTCTAAAAACACAAATATTACAGGTGGCTCCAACAACAATGAAAATGCTTGTATTATTTACTATAGAAATAAAATTGGCAGACAATATTACTCTAAAATATTTGATCAAAAAACAAGTTTGGTTAATTTTATTCAGATGTCAATGTTATTCTGAAAAAGTTCAGTGAATGAATTTATAATAGAATAAGTTTGCCAACTCCGTGACAGGACATTAGGTTGTCTAATCGATACAAAAAGTATGCTTCGGTTAACAACGTCCTTTAAAGAGGATATAAGCACTTTCTTATTATAATTAATTTATAATTTGTTTTTGTCTACATTGTACATTAGAAAGGAAAAAAGGAATTTATAGTAGGAAATAAATTGACCCATTGTCATATCGTTAAACTACCGAAATGTCACATTTTAGACACTAAACGTAATTTTAATTAACTTTAAGTAATATTTTCTTATTATGACTTCATTTTGGGATACTTTCATATGCATTATAGTATACTATTCTGTTCAAAACATTTATCGAGTTTAATATACGCTAGTCACGTTTTCTATAGTTCGCCTTATATTGTTCAATTATCTTTTTTCGAAAGTATTTTCATTGGTTTCTTAATTTTGTTTTAACTTTTAAGTTTTAACCGATTTCTGTATTAGATATATACTACCTATGTTTTACTTACGAAAACTAATTAATGCTATTTAATTTACGACATAGGAATAGATAAATAAACTTATGTCATTGTATGTACAATGTAAATGTATATTTACATTGTACAAATATGGATTGCAGTTAATTTTACGAAACCCGTAGATTTTATCAAACGCACGTTTCCAGTAAAATTTATGTTAAATTTTTTTTTACGCTTGGAAATATCGCAAAATAGGACTTCTTTAAATTGTATCAACAAGATGAAATTTTCCGTCAGTAAAATCTTAATCAAAAATTACTTTTTAATTTCTAATACACTAATATATTTTAATTATATTGTATTTATATCAAAATTACTTTTAATTCGTATGTCACATAGTATATTAAATTCATTTTCATAGTTAGATTTGTTTAGGGAATACGCGTTTGAGTCTAAATAATATGTAATTAAAATAATAACATTTTTGTGAAGAAAGATGGTTAGAACAATTTGGAATTATCGTATCAGTTTGAGTGGGTTATATACATATATAATCACAATGAAATTAAATTTATTGCTAGAAATTTTTTTTGTAAGATCTAAGCATTTTATGTATTATATTTATAAATTTTCATATTTTTTTGTATTCCTTTTTTGTTTTTTTATTATTCATTTGTAATATGATGACTTACGGTCGAAACTAGTTGCTACTTATATTTTTTTAAATAGATACGGAACATTTTTTTTTCATATATGATTTTTATAATTTTTATATATTAATTTTACTTATATATTGTTATTTTTTATAATTCACATTTATTTAAAAAAATTATATGTCAATCTTCTGTTTCGATCAAAACCGTTTGGTTATCAATAACCATGTATAAATCGATTGAAAAATTATACTTCAATCAATGGAATAAGTAATCTTTGGTATTTTTAATATTGCCACTATACCGAATCGATATTGGCCCGTGGTATTATTAATTAAATATATTTAAACGTTTTAAGCAAAAAAATTATCTTTCACTTTCATTGGAATTTCAATGGTATAGTCAAGATTTTTTTGTCAAGCTAATAAATAGAGTTCAAAACAACATTTTGTAAAATTATGTATGCATATGTTTATTAATAAAAACTCCAGTATTCTTTATTTATGGATATTCTTTGTATGCTCTGGATGATTCAAGGTTTTTGTACTTTTAAAGTATATGGGAAGGTAGGTCAAATTAATAACTTTTCCTTTTCAAAAAATTTTAAAAAGAGACAAATGCCTTTAATGACTCCCCCCAAACCCTTATTTAAATGTCATCACTGTCGTTTATGAGACCTGCATGTACTCAATAGAAATTTAAAATATTAATTAAATATTGTTATATTTCTAAATAGATTTTATTTCAATGCAATATTATAATATAACTTTTCGTGATAATATATTCTATAGGTATATATAATTATTATTAGATAATACGTATTATTTACTAGTAACTATGTGTTAATAACGTTTTGAAATCAATTTAAATTACGTACATTTTAACGGGGTGTATCACAGGTATACTATAGTATTACGGTTTCTCTGGCTGCAGTAAGTCGAAACACGTATTTTGTGGGGCTGGGGGCGATTGTAGGGAGGGTCGTTTGTATGGGGCGAGATTTTAAAATTTCGAAATACAATATGAACCGAATAAATTAGTACCTTTATCGTACCACTAGACGATAATCTCATTAAATCGATTCTATCTATGCCACTTCACCCTCCGTAATATCTTGTCTAAGAAACTATTTATCGAGTTTAATTTATGGATATCCATTATACTTATTCTATACCTAGTGTATAGTAATATAATTCAAAGGTTTCTGTCTAAATAGAACTGAAATAGGTTTTTTAGTGCTTATATTTTGATCGACATTTAATTTATTGCAAAAAATAAGTCATCACGAGGTATTTGGATTCAAAAAATCTATTTTGATAAATCATTTGATTTTTGTCGATTTACCTTTTGGAAATAAATATTTAAGGAATTTAATTTTAAAACAAAAACATTTATATAGAAAAAATTCGTCATTATACTCATTAGTATTTATTATTTTAATTATTTCATCAGATTATATTTATTGCATTTTCATTTCTAATGCAAATAGATTACACTAAGAGATTTATTGACAAAATTAATTTTCCTATTTTTGTGGAAACTACTAAAAAAACCAAATGCATAACATCAATTCAAATTTGGGTTTCAATTGTTTTGAGGTCGTTAAATCTTATATTGTGAAATCAATTTTTTTCTTAAAAATCCAGAATATTTATAGTAAAAATCTAATTTCTACAAAATACAAAATATATTTAAAATGTCATTCGTTAGTATAAGTTTATTTTCCGTAAAGTTTTGACATTTAAACTCGGACATCTTTTCATTTGGTCTCTACAACTTACACTCTGATAATCATTATACGTTTTTCTGACAGATGGTGCGAATTAGTATTACGCTACTCGTCTATTCGTTTTAAAGTTTGTAATAGTGTCCTTTCACATATACTATATAAAAATTCGATATTGTCCCCGTACTCGATGAAATATTCTTAAATGATTTTGATCAATGTGTTCTTAAATATTTATAGATACACGAGAGACAATTCGTATTGCTATACGCGTTTGGTATCCACGGCTGGTCTTGGTAGTTTTTATTGCGGTACAATAGGGTTTTTTTTAGTGGACTTTTTTTTTTCTGTAATTTATACCATTTTTGAAACGAGCCTTTTAAAAATGTAAACTGTACGTTGTCAAAACATATTTAGACTTTCAACCATACCTATATACATTGTATGCCGAACGAATCGTACGTACTTGTTGAATGAGACCGCAGATACCTTTATACACGTGCGTGCTTGTGTATAGTTAAAGCGAATATTATATTGATTAATCTCCCGCGCACAATTCCCACGACGTTATATTACGGCGGAGGGGAGGTGGGGCATCGCAAAGCTATATCGCAACATGGGTTTTTATTTGACCCCTTAACTCTCCGCCCACCCGATCGTCCTGTGTCCTCCGCACCTAACCTTACCTCTCCGCCACACGTGTCCAAGTTTCCCATGGAAAAGACGCCGATGTATTTTACTCGGGGAAATTTAATTATTCTCCACGCCGCCGCCGCCACCGTTGTTGCCTCTCCTTTTTTCTCGACGGTCGTTGTCCATGTTCCAACACAGTATAATAATATAAATAATATCATATTAAATCCGCTTATATTCTTCTGGATACACACGCACCTGCATGCGGCTACATCCATTGGATAATATATTAAATTACTTTTATTAATAAAGCCAGTTTTTATATTACACCGATAGAACGTAAACACTCATTTAAACGAGGTTTTCTTTTCATTGAGCTCGCCGTATTCGCTCCTCTTCCCCACCACCAGGAAAGAACTGACGACTTAAATGGACTTTTACACACAGCAAGTTTCCGTATATTGGGTGCTGCGATATATTTTGTTTTTTATTCATTTAATTTTTTAAATATTAAATGAAATTAGATATAACAAAAAGAAAATATTTTCCGAGTGATTTTACAATTATTTGGTCATCATAGTGACTGTACTTATATAAATTAAAAATGTATTACTTATACGAAAAATTAAAACTAATTTAGAACAACAAACCTGTTCGAAAATTATTTGACGTTATGTGCCTTATATTATATCGGAGTATAAGTAAATTGTCAATATTTTATCCCTTAAAATGGAGGAAATAACAGAGAAACGAACTATCTCTGGACGATTTCTCGATAATTGTTAGTATTTGTGAACTTTAGTTATATACCGATTGGGAGAGAAAATTATAATAATTAACAAACATAAATCAGGAACCGTGTTGTAAAAAGTGTGGAACATATGAACAGTATTTTTATATTGTTAAAATATTTTTCATTTATTATTGTACTGTTTAACGATTTGTTGGTCGTTGTGGTTTGTATTTAAATTAATGATATTGAAGACGAGAACAATGATTTTTATTGTTGTACTATTATTAGTAATAATTATTATTACATATTTGACGGTC
Organism: Pemphigus obesinymphae; assembly: GCA_025469235.1. Taxonomy (NCBI): domain Eukaryota; kingdom Metazoa; phylum Arthropoda; class Insecta; order Hemiptera; family Aphididae; genus Pemphigus; species Pemphigus obesinymphae. Next base: position 30,322 of record JAIPRL010000761.1, on the reverse strand, counting down.
TATTTTTATCTCTCGTATGGTTTTCAATAAAAATAAAGTTTGTCAGATATTACAGCCACACCATATAATATAATGCCAACGCGTGTGTATTACAGTAAAAACAAAATTGTATTGCTGGAATTCCATTGTTTCGTTTATAGCTGGTCAATTCACTGTTATAGACTACATATTATACATTTTATTAATCCAAAAATTGTTTTTAGAAAAATTAATTTTACGGCTATTATACCCTTAAAAGTTAAAAATATAGAACATAGGACTTTATATTTGTTGGTTCGGCCATTTTCGTAACAAATTGATAAAATAAATATACAATTAATTCGGTGCGTACTAGTTGTTTCCCAGATTCCAATTGTTTACTAATTGGATCTCGTGTAAAAAAGCTTGCTGTACTGATTGGGTCCCTTGTTAACAAGTCTGCTGTACTAGTTGGGTGCCAGAAAAAAATTTCCATCCCATTTTTACAGACTTAGGGCTGTCTAATAACATCTAGTCATTACAGGTATGGTTAAAAATGTTTTTTTTTTCTTCCAATGTTTACTATTTTATTTTCGTGATTTACAACCGTTCGTCGTCTCATTGTTAATATGGTTTTCAATTTATAATTGGGTTGAAATTTATAAGATACAAATTGAACATAATATTACGAGACTTGTTCATTATATGTATGGAATGTGGTAAACACATACTAGTGTGGTATATTAGTGTAGTTCAACGCATTTTATCACTACAATATTACTATTATTATATACCTAATCAGTGTTTTTCAATTTTCAACGGAATATACGCGATCCATATTATAATCATACTTCATATTATTACTACGATACGATAAATAATTATACGCGGACCCGATTTGAACATATCATTTTATACGCCCGGACCCAATTCGGACGAAATATTTTATTCGTACGGACTCAATTCGTACAAAATTTAAAACTAATATTATTTTCGGACCCAACTCGGATGCAGCCAATTATTTAAGAGGACACCACACGTGCGATTTTAAGCGGTTCTGTATTAGCAGTTTTTATCAAATTTTAAGAAAAATTAATTTCATATAATCTGAAATTATTTAAGTATATTTTAAAAGTAATTTAAAAATATATCTTTGTCAGTACTACATTTGATTGTTGCATTATCACAATATGTGTGAACGAAACTGTTTTACAAGAAATAAGGTTTCTCAGGCTGTCATTATATTTAAAAACCCAAATTTTTACACAAGATATAGGAAAAAATTAGCTGTTTTATCGTTGTCTTTTTCAGATAAAACAAATAGAACTAATGTTATACCATCTGTGAACCCCCTCCCCTCAAAAAAGGGTTTTTTAAAAATTAATAACTTTTTTATTATTTAATATTTTTTTAAAAGGATAGCAATAGAACACAGATAATTTGGACTACTATATTGTGTAAAAAATTGTGTTTTTAACTATAATTACAGCCTGAGAAACCTTATTTCTCACAAAAACAGTTTTTTGGAGAAAATAATGCATGTATGGCGTTCTCTTAAGTATATAATATAAAATAAAAATATAACATCTTTGCAACATTAATGAATGCATTAAAATTCGAAAATGGGTAAATCAATGAAAAATTTGCGAAGTCAAACTAAAGGCCTTAGTTAAAAGTAGTTAATAATTAACAGTAAATTATTTTAAATCTATAAGTTAAAAATGGAAATAAATATATACTTAATTCGGTTAAATGAAAGTTCATGTTTTTATTTTCTATGTTAAACAAATTAGGATTCGAATCTATATAAATATTAAATAATAATGTGTAACATTAATAAATTTGGTACCTGTTTCTAATTAAATAGGTTCCTATAGCCATTTACTAATAATTAATTTTTATATTTAATATTCCATTTGCAATTTATTTTATAAGAAACTAAAGAAAAGCATTCATATTTGTATTTAAATACATACCAACTACTAAGTATCTGTATTTTATTTATTTATTTTAATTTTTTATTATTAAAATAGCCATTAGTAATATAGCTCAACTATTATGGAATATAAACAATCATTAAATACAAATGGATATTATTACAATATTAAATACAACAAAACAAACATAAATAGGTAAATATAACAATGAATTAATACTAAAAAAAACCATACATGAATAAGTGTTCAATATATAATAGACAAATTTAATAAAAATAAATAAATGAAAAATAAATAAAGAGAAAAAGAAACCTTAAAATACATATATTGTAATGAAATACTAGAATACTAATTTATTTTTATCAACAATAAAAAGAAAGAAAAGAAATCTACAGTTGATGTAGTACTGTGTAAGACAATGTGAGATAAAATTATGACCTAAATTAAAAAACCAGACGTTGAAAAAAATGATAGAACTAAAATAAAAATTATAAAGGAAAAAGAACCGAAGTTCGCTTCTAATTCCCAAGCGATTTCCAATCTCCCCAAAAAAGTTTTCAAGATGCAGAATCTCTTTTTAATCTTAATCACTTATTATTGTAAAAAGTTTTTTAAGTGCGTTTTAAATACTTTTTTATTGATGTATTTGTATATGTATCTCTATTTAAATACAATTTTAAAAGTATCTTTTACAAGACCATAGTATAGATTATAGGTATTAGTGTAATAATATAGTTTTGTTATCACAATATAAGTTTGTTCTCAAGTATTTTTCAAGTTGTTATTTGTAAAAAAAAGATTTACGTATTTACAAAAATGTATAGTATAATTAAATTTATTGATTTCCAAACTCTAATTACTGTAATTATTAATTTTGTAAAATACTATTAGTGTACTGTTTACACTTTATATAATCATAATTATATAGAGAAAACCTCGATGACTTACTCGAACTAAAAAAAACATCAAATGTGCATTAAAAAATCGCTTTTTCACGGTAACGTTTTAAAATATGTTTAAAATAAATAATGGGTTTTTAACATGTTTTTTTTTAAACTTTAATGATTATAATATATATTATACATAGGTATATTAGGTATAGCATTTTTATTTATTAGAATATATAATTTGTACTATGATACGAAAAATACAATTATTTTAATATTTTACATATCTATTTTTTACTTATATATCTATCATACCGTTACATATTATACCTGTTTATACTATTACTAATATAAATTATTATCCAGTTAATAACTTTTTATTATTTTCTCCCATGATAATCGTTAGAAAATCGATTTTAATGTGCTAAATAAATATAAAAATGTCCTTAAGAAGATTCCCATATGACCTAAAACTTAAAAAAATCCATAATTTCGTTTTTGGCGAATAGGAAATAAAAAAATTTTTTATAAAATAATGCTCAAATAGAAAATGCATATTATATGATCTAAAAATATAATCGAAATTAAGCATATTTTTTATTGCTTGGTATTAAGTATGTTGAAATAAAAAATAAAAATAAATATACAGGTTAAATCTTGTTAAAAATGTATTTTATTTTATATAGCATACATATATAAAATATATAAAATGTGGATGGATGAAGTGGAGAGAAGCGTCAAGTGTTTTGTGTGACAAAAGAATGCTTATTAGATTAAAAGGTAAATTTTATAAAGCAGTGGTGATACCTGCATTGATGTATGAAATAGAATATGAGGCTCTATATAGGAAGACGGAACAGAGAATGAGTGTAGCAGAGATGAGAACGTTAAGGTGGATGAGTGGAGTTACTAGAGTGGATAAAATAAGAAATGTGTATACAAGAGGTAGTACAGGAATAGCTTCGGTAGTAGAAAAATGAGGGAGAATAGATTAAGATGGCTCGGGCATGTATTAAGAAGGGAAGAGACTGAGGCAGTAAGATTAGTAAAGGAAATTTATGTTGATGGAAAGAGAGGGTGAGGAAGACTGAAAAGATGTGGGGGGGATGTGATATGAGAAATGTGAGGGTAGATGAAGAAGATGCGGGTGATTGAGTTGAGTGGAAGTGTATGACCAGGGTGGCCGACCCCAAATAGTTGGGAGAGAAGACGAAGGAAAAAGAGATGAATATATATAATATATATTATATAGGTATACCTATATTATTTTAAAACTATATCTATTTGTTTTATTAATTTTTAGCAAAAAGTTTTAAAATAACCCAAAAACATTGCTCTAAAACTTCGAAAATCACAAAATATATCCAAATATGCACCAAAAATATTTTTTTACTAACAACGTTATTAAACATATATGTATTTGTTATTTATAGAAAAAAAAATTGCGAATGTTTAATTCGTGAGGTAGAAAAATGTAAATTTTTATTGTTACTATAATATGAACTTTCACTATTTGGGTTATTGTTAACTATAATATATTATTGTATTAGTATTTATAATATCAATATTATTCCTTAAAGGTCAAGTTTCGTTACCACCAACATCCCCCGCCACCCAAAGTTTAATCGGAATACGCCCTAACACAACTCGATTCTTATTTCATTTTTATGTTTACCAAATCCAATTTATCTCAATCAAATTCATGCAGTTTCTTTATAGTGTATAGTGTATACTTCTAAACGATTTTTAGTCCATCTATCCTTGTCACTTCAAGAACTTAGGCAACGATGTTTTCATTTTTACGATTTGGTCATTTATAATATTATTTACAGTGACAATTTTTCACACATTTTTCTTCTTATTTGTCATTCAATTAAGACTATAATATTTATTGTTTATTTTAGGGTTTTTTTTTTTTTTGAACTGACAAGGTAATATCAGAGTTCTCATAACGGAGAGGTCAGTATAACCAATAAGGATCCCAGAAATAATAAATGATAGGAAAATTTTAAAAACTTTTTTTTAAAATTAAAAATAATTTTCTAGACGTAGAAATAATCTTTTAACGTACCATTTAAGAATACAAATATTATAGATTTTGAACAATGGTGTTTTTTAAATTGGTTACTCACAAAGATCAACGCGATACAGTTATTTTAACATTTTTAGATTCCACATGGTATATGTGGCTTTAATATATTGACAATGATATTTAGTCAAAACAATTTTAAAAACGAATACTTTGAGGATCGATAATATTTAATATATTGCAATAACAATATACAATATTATATTAATATGATTATTGATGATAATGTGTACCAAAACATGCATGAGAATTTTTCGTAAATTAAAAAATATTGATTTGGGATTTTCATATATTCAAATTGTTAGATTAACCGCAATAGGTTGAGTTAGATTAACTATAATTTTTTTTATACTTTTCAGGAGGGACATACAACCTTATAAAATTAACACTAAATACATATTTTGTGACGTAAACACATAATCAGGTTAAAATAATATTAAATTAATAAATATTTATCATGCACTTACCTATTAAATATTATACATTTCGATACATATATATATATATATTAAAGGATGATTCTTTTAACACAAAATGTCCAATATGTTAAGTATATATAAGTATTTGCATTTTGGAAAATTTTATTTTTAGAAACTGTTAATACTATTCTATATTAGTATAAGCTTATAAATTTTCAAGTGGTATTATAATTTTTATCCTTTCCATTATACTCTAATTAACTATTAGATAGCTATTGATTTTTAAATGGAAACCTATATTTTTTATTTTGGGAACGTATTTAGATATTTTTAAAATTAATTTTAGTGCTTATAATTTTTATTCAATAAAAACCGTTGGAACTATAACTACACTTTAGGTGTTTATAGGTGATAATACGTAATTTTTTAATACCAGTAGCAATCAGTATGTATGTCATGAAGACATCAAGGTAATAATGAACAATACAATCATTTAATGCTGTGTGATAAATTTAATGATATACATGATATTGTGTGTCATATAGAAACTGATACATATAGGTACTAAGTTTATGGATAACTCAATTATTTAGTGCTCATACGGCTCAAACGTCATTTACTAAATCAACATTTTAAATGCGAAAATCAATTTCAAATATATCTGAATACGTTTCTGATATTCAAATAGGGATTGCCATTTATAAAAATCAATAGTAGTGGTTACAAAATTATAGGTATTGTTATTATGCGTATATGTACGATTTTTCTAAAAAAAAAGACAAGACATTTTTAAATTCTTTGTAATTAATGTTCAATACACTTTTTAATCATTTTACGATTTACTTATTGTACAATGTACATATATGTTATATTAATTTAATACGTGTATACGTTTTTATATTATCAAGGTAGATAATAATATCTAAATTGAACTCCGGGTGCCGAAAATTAAATTTTATATGCCTGAAGTGTAATAGTTATACAACTTAATATGTTCGTTCGGTGGATTTTTCAAACCTATTTTCCTAATTGTTCATATGTTCAGCAAAAATGCCCGCACCTGGGGGGATGGGGAACGATGAGACTATGCTCTCCCGCTATTTGAGCCAATTTTTGTATTTTGATAAATATTTTTAAAAGTACTTTTGTTTTTCGATGTAAAATTATTATTTAAGTACCAAATAATAGTAGTTTAAAATGTTGAATATTGTATGATCTATTATCACGATTTGTCGACTTCCGCAAAATAATTATTCTTGACAAACGTGATTTTGACAATTATAAAAGTAGTGGTATTTGTTGACAGGTTTACATAATATTATACACAATAAACAAATTTAAAGCATTTAATGTATATGTTATTTCTTATGATTTATATAAATATACATACATACATACATACATACGAGTACATACATACATACATATATATATATGTGTGTGTGTATATATTGTGTATATATATGTATATATATATATATGTATGTATATAAAATATATATATATATAACATAAGTATTGCCCCCGGGTTGATATTTCTGCGGACGCCCTTGGTTCAGAACTGTATAATATAATATGTAAAACACCGATGTAAAAGTTTTAAATATAATATGAACGAGCATTTAATGTTAAGTATCTACTCTGTACCACATAAAATTAATTATGTAAACGTAAATTATATATATTTGGGAACATAAACATCTGTCATTCGGCATTAAATATTTTGAATAATTCAAGTACAAATATCTAATGCTTAAACTAGGTTTAAATATTGATGATCTCTCTATACATGTCACTTTGTCTCTCTTTCTCTCTGTGTTTTATTGTGCGCTCAACGGCAGAAAAGTGATATGATATATACTATGTTATAAAGGTATTTGATGAAATGTTAAATTGTTATTTCATTGTTCTTTTTATCGCGACAATGACAAATGAGACCGTCGACTCAAGAGTCGTATAATATATATCTTGCAAATATCCTTTAGGAAATAAGTGTTAAAAAACTAAATTCCAAAGTGTTAGCAAAAGTTTTTGATAGACGTAATATTAATAACTGTATGGTCAGCGAATCGTATTTTATATGTATGTTTAAAATTGATAATATTATTGAATTTATCTATGTGAATTCCATAAAAAAAGAAACATAATTATATGTTAATTGACATAGTTTATTTGGTCTCTAGATACAATTTTTTTTTCAAAATAATCTTTTTTCACTTTAACTTTATAAAAAGTTGTATGATATGTATTGTAGTGCTATTAAAGACGATAATACAGGAAATGAAAATGTTCTGGATTGTGTTAAAACACATAATAGAAATTGAATCTTAATAAAATGCTTTTCTGATCAATATAAAAATATCAGGTTAATTTGCAGTGATCCAGGGAACCATAGATACAATGCCAAAATTAACTAAAATTCCACAAACAGAATCGTCAGTTTGGATTTATGCTCTGGAAGTTGGAGCCAATATTTTATGTTATTATTCTTAGAATGCAAGATCCTTGCACGGAATAATGGAATTAAAAAAAATGTTTTAACTGGTATAATTTTACATTTAAAATATAATAGAAATATATGTATAGTAATAGCAAATGCACTTTTATACTGAAACTTGGTTTCTAATCACAACTATTGTAATATGTTTACGCGAAGCAAGGTAGCTAGTGGTTTTACAGTGAGGCTTGTTTTTATACGAAAATAAATGATATTTCAAACAAGATTTCATTAAATAATAATATTATTATCATTACATATCGGTCATAATATTAGTATAAATAGTTAAATATTATAAAATTAATTTATAAACATATATTAGAAATAATATTGTATAATATAAAATTTTATAATTAAAAAAATTGTTGTAAACAAGTTATTGGGCTGTGATGTTAGCATATCCAAGTTGTCCTCGGTATATATAATATGGCTTGTATCATGTACGAAGACATATTTTTATCAGGGATTAAAAGTCCATATATATTATTTTTAATCAAATTTGTCGAAAATGAAATATAAAAAAATCCATTCACGTTTTGATTGGGCTGGGGGGCAGTTATCTAGAACGTAATAATATAATATTGTACTTAAAATATTTGTAAATTCCAGTAACGAAACGATGGAAGTATACCATTACTCAAAGCAAAGAAAATAAAGAGTAATTTGTCCGTATTTTTACGCCTTTTGAACTATGTCAGCAAGTCATACTTTTAAATTTATTTTATTGCTATAATATAATATGTTGTAAGGACGTAGTAAAAATAAATTTCCAAGTAGGTATAGGTGTGTGTGTATCTTGTGTTATGTAGAAAAAATGCAATTATATATTTATTTAAATTATGCATCTACAATTTCTACATTATATATATATTCAAAATCTAAATAACTTGAAACGTAATAATATGCAGGACGTAGGTACATTATTATACATTGTAAAGTGTATACGTTGAAATTTACAAGTATACCAGACATATTAACTTATTTTTATATACGTCGCTGAACGTGTTTATTTGATTTTAGATTCAATATAAATATTAATACGTATTTTTATAATCTTCGTACGAGCTGTGCTCGGGGAGTGTTTCTGGAAAGGTGGTTAGGGCCGGTCCAGATTAATATATAATACTGTTACGAGAAAGTGATCCAATAACGGAGCAGACGAATTAAATTGAATTTATCAGATTAAGGAACAATATTGTTTACGAATAGTGCGATATTCTAAATAGAATTTAACTGAATATTCAATGGAAATTATTAAAATGGTACAGAGAGGACGAATGATTTGACGACATCAATATAGTGATGTATAATATATAGGTATATATATATACCTATAGAGATGTACATGCAAATAATTAATATAGAGATTCGAGAGAAATAAATGCATAATTACGAGTACACGACCGCACACAGTTGGGTCTATTCATTATTTCTCATAACATTCAAGTTTCACCTCTCATTTAATTTTCGACATTTAATCTTCAAACACCGTGCACAATAATAATTTAGTAACAAAATTAAATAACGCACGTTTGAGGGAGTGATGTTGACGTTCAACCGAGTGTAAATATGAAATACTTGGCGAATAACACTGATTTATAGTATATAATTCACTGGTATGTTTTGTACTCAAGGCAGATGCTATTTTTATTATTTCGATAGTTAAAAACTGCACGTTTAGGGTTCCCAAACATTTGTGACCTTCCCCCAATTTTTTTATACTTTTAGAAATGCTGTTATATCATGTAGATATTTTATTCTACGTAAGTTCATCCATCCACATTTTATATTGTTTATTAAATTTCACCATTACTATTAGATATAATATAATGTAGTCAACATTTAAAATTTTTTTTTTCATTTTTAGTTGACATATATTATAATATATAAATATTCACAATAAGACTTTTATAAATAGATTTTTTTTCTAATACAGTGCTATAAAAATTGTTCCATTAGACTATCGTGATGATTACTGGAGACGTATTTCCTTCGGTGTTTCACATGGTAATGAAGTATTTTTTTTAATTTTCTTCGAAATAATTTAGACGAATAAACGCCATGGTTTATTCTTAAGATGAATCCTATTGATCTTGGTGTTCGTCATTCATACCAAATTTGACTTTAAAAAGTGCACTTAAAATATACGGAAAATTTGCATATTTTTGTTCATTTTATTATTTATTGTTTTTAGGCGTATGTATGACAATATAGTTATGCATTTTAGACGTACATTTTCAATACATTTTTTTACTTAATAAAAATGAAATACTATGAATAATTTTTGTTTAATACATTCAAATACTTATCACTAAAATATTTATGTATTTAAATTTTATTCATATCCCGACTACAATAGTATATATTTGATTTAATTGTTCTTCGCTCTTCTCGTTTTTCGCTTCAAGCCAAATTGTGTCAATAATATATTGAGTTATATAAGGTTAAATATACTATTTTGATAGTTTGCTATTGTTAAAATTATTCAACAAAGTGCAATAAATTTGTTCAAATTTTACTTAAATATTTGATTATGAAGAAACATATTTGTTACCTATATATTAAAAATACATTTTATTTGGTATTTATAGAAAATAATTATACATAATACTTTTAAATTTTTTAAATTTTTTTAAAATAAATAAAGGAGGAAGTATATTATTATGAAGGATTTTACTATTTTATAATTTAGTCTACACGATATTATAACGAATTTTGATTATTATGTATTATAAGTTTTAATTAAAATATACAATTATGAATTAACTATGGAAATTTAAATTATTTAGGTAAGTTATCTAATCGATGACAAAATTAATTAACAAGTTGAGTTAAAAATAAAAGTAAAAATGAACTCTTAGTTATAGTTCACCTGTGAAAGTGCTTATTTTCGATTGAACACTGACGAATAAATAAGCAATAAGAATCCCAAGTATTATTCTAATAATAAAAATATCATGTTTTTAATTTCTTATAAAAATTTAAGAGTTTTGTGATAAATTACATAGATACGGAAATAAAAATTTTAAATTCTTTGTACATTTTAGATACTTAACGAGTTTGATATAGACGTTGAATAAATAAGGGCGTTTCTAATTTGCCAAATAGTAAATAAATAATCGTAGATCATGCAAGCTGTCACCGTCGTAGACGATAAGAAAACGAGTATAAAACGAATATGCGTAGTATTATTATTCTCCGAGGGACGTTAAATTATATGTACGTGCATTTCGACTAAGGATAAATTAATGCCACCTTAATTATTTAAGAAAATTAATTCGAGATCACCGGTTAACTGGAATAATAATTATTTTTACTCTGTTCACTCGACCTATCATATTTCAATGACAATTTTATTTTTCCTTCTCCAAGTAAGTACTTACTTGGTAAATAAATTAGCTCCAACTATAATAATAATAATAATAATAATATTATATTATAATATGTATACGACCGTTGCGTAAAACAATATTTTAAAACGAGAGGCGTTTTGATTGCAATAACAACGGAGCAGAACTAATTTACCATTGTACATTTAGATTTTCTACGGGAGTAACTACGAGTGGAACAATATTTAATTGCCCATTTCGCCGGTCTACAAATATCTAAAGGGATTATAAAAAAACTTGAGTACACACTAGTGGTCTCTGGTCGTATTTTGAAAATTAATAATTTAAAAAAATTGTTTGTGCATGGCACCCACACAGCACTGAAATATTTTAAAATGACGCGGTCTCTCCGGACACGCCAGTGTAGTATAGGTAGGTAGGTATACCGAATAAAATAAAAATAAAACAACGAATGAAAGAATATATACATTGGTGTGTCCAGTGCCGTGGAACAAAAACTAGTCGTCACCCGAGGGCCGCGTCAAAAAATTTCTTCTCATCGTTGTTTAAAAAGTTGACGAATTAATTGTTCAAACATTTTTTCCCAAGAAGTTCACATTTCAAAAGTATTTCATTTTAATATATTCAAAACATTTTTCTTTAATATTTTCAAAATATTTTATTTTAATTCGAACACAAACACAAACACTAAAACAAAAAAAAAACCTTCCAACAACTGAGAGGGCTCCAGCGGGGGGTCATGGGGCATTAGGTCTCCCCTCACGCTGGGAGATGATTGAAAATACATAAAAAAAAAATAGCTAACCTTAGCTATCTCAAACTGCTGATCGTCGTGCTCGAATACTTACCCACTGACGACGACACCTTACCCACTGAGACACATGAATGTGTTCATGAATATCTCCGTTGTTCCAAGTTTTATTTACAATTTTACTGCAATATTTCAAATATCTACACCACGGTTATTTCATTTTGTAATTTCAATTATCTATTATTATTCAACAAAAAATTTGTTATTTCTTACTTTTTAGGTTTCTAAACATACATTTAGACACCTTATATCCCTGTTGTGTCTGGCCATCCGTCAGCCTGACCGTGGTTTCTAGTACATGGTTACGACTGTTGATTTGGTTACCAGGGGGTTAGATATTATTCGTTTTATAATATTTGTATATTATCTACATAGTTTTCAGAGACATTATTGATTTGGTTACTAGACATAGATATTTTTCAATCATTTATATTTTTGTTTAAGATACCTACGTTTAGAACTGGGAATTTAGCAAACTCGTTTTATTGTAATAATAAAATTGCCCAAAATTATTTTTCTACCAATATTTTCTTTATATTTCAAAAATATTTACAAAAGATAATAATGCATTCAGCATATTTTCCATTAATTATAATAAAATATTTGCACAATATTTTGTCTGAAATATTTTTTTATAATCATCAACAAATATTTATAAAATATTATCATTTTCCAAATGGTATTTGAGCGGTATGTTCTCTTAAATTTTGAAAATATTATATAAGTACGTATGTTTAAGTGGAAGCGTTTATTTCGTTGACGTATTAGAATTTTCATGACTTGAAATCCGTGCGGTCTAAATAAAGTAAGTGGTATAATTACTCAAGATTTGGTCATTCGTATCGTCTCAGCCGAGGTTTGGCTTGAAAACATTTTGTCAATGTTCCATCATTAATTTCAGGAACGACGTTCCGTATATGTCTTCTAATACGAATACAACAAAATACTTTGATATTGTAATAAACATGTGTAGGAAAATGTGCAGAAAAAACTTAATTGATAATACGTGACTAATTATTTCATAAATAGCTGAAGATTTTTCCATGAAAGTAAATCGTGGATATGATAGGTACTAGGTGAAAAAATTATTTTATTCTTTTTATTACTATTAGTTCTCATGATTGTATTTTTTTATTTAATTTCTCATTTACATTGGAAAACTGCAATATTTTATGATTAAAATCGAAATATATTTGCGGAAAAATCATGAAGTCCGTATGGATAAATAAGTATCCGTTTCGTTCCTCATTCTTACAAAAATAGATTTTATTCCTTGTCTCATTTCCACACCCTCGTAAAAAAACCTATCCAACCTTAAATTATTTACTATTTGTTATATTAAAATTGATTGGTTTAAACTACCAAGAGGCTATATCATGGTTAATACTCCAAGGCTGTGATATAAATATTATAACCAACACATCATATATATTTAAATACAACTTCCATATATTTAATGTAATTTTTTAATCACCAGATAATCTTCCTAATAAAGGGATGCGTTTTTTATTGTAAAATTTAGTAGCGATACTAATAGGTGGTGTGTAGTAATATACAGTAGTAGACTATGAAACAACTTACATAGACTTACCTGATAGTGTTTGGTTGATGTTATTTGCTTTTCAGTTTTTAGCGATAACATTGATGATGAACAGAAATTTTGTATTATTAGCAGTTATTTATGGAATAAATTGTATTCTATAGAAATCACGAATCAGGATAAAACTATATTAATTCGTGATACAAATAGTATCGAATAAGAGTTATCTCAACATTGAAAAGTAAATAATTTGTTTTATATATTATAATATAATAGTCTATTATTCTCTATAATGTTATTTAACAAATATATTAAATTGAAAAACCGGTATTAATCGAATTAATATCATATATTATGTAACTATTAAAACAGTAGTTTCTTGGTTATGTAAAATACACAATACATATGGTACAATTTTTTATAGAGTGCATTAAAAAAAATAAAAATAAATAAAATATTACTTAATAATTATTAAGTATTATTATTTAATAATAATTAATAATTATTATATTATTATAACACATAATACCTAATAACTTAAAACAAGAAACTGATAATAAGTATTTATTACTCAGATCGTTCTACTCTCGTTTTTACCGCGTTCGGTAAAATTGCATTACGTACGCTCACCAATTGATCTTTTATCCCTCGTGTACAGTACATACCTGAATCATTCGTGTGCTACAAGCATTTATTATGGTAATATGTATTGTATATGCAAGACACGGTATCAGACTGGTCAAAAGAACTCTAATGGAGTTATTGTGTACAAATAGAACGTGCGTCCATTTGTACGCCCCATATCCTTTTAGTTATAAATTTGAAATTCGCCAGGGACCATGATATCGTCAATGATATAGATTGTAAAATCATAAAAAAAACCGTAAAAATCCAGTACTACTCACATTTTCATGGTCAAAATAATCATTATCATCAAAATAACGAAAATAATAGCTACACTAATGTCACCAAGCAAACAAATGCCACTCCAGGTAGTCCTCAACAAAGCTCAATCGACAATTTTCATATTATCTCTCTGCTCACCGATCCTCTAACTGCTCTTTCATCGGACAATGACCCTAAAACAATTATGATATACGCAATAAAATCCTTCCTCGCTATCCTAGCAAATCAAAATGGATAGTAACCTTACCATTATTCATCGGAATTGCAATGACATCATTAAAAAGCAATTGAACTCCAAGCACTACTAACAAAATTCAGAGCAGATATTATCATACTCAGTGAAACCAAACTCAACCCAAGTATCCCTCTAAAATTTAAAAACTATCATTTATACCGTTCAGACAACAATGCACGCCCCGGTAAACCATTATATGATGGAACCGTAATTCTCATACACAAATTAATAGTACATCGTGAAATCATCCTCACTACTTCAATAAAATTAATTACAGTTAAAATCTCCATCAACTAGGACTTACTTCGTATCCCTTCTGTCTACAAGCCCCCAGGTCTAGCATTTACCGCCAACGATGTCCGAAAGCTCGTAAGCGAATGTGATTGGTTTATCATCGCAGGTGACACGAACTCAAAGCATCTACTTTGGAACAATCGCTGCGTTAACTCTACCGGCTCCTTTCTCTATAACTTCATTCAAAACTACAACCTCACCTTTGTGGCCCCGAACACCCGTACCTTCTTCCTTGCTATTCAAAACCACTGCCCAGATGTTATTAACATCGCAATGGTTAAACTGTCAAACCTCACCATATCTACCTCCAGTCTAAATGAACTATCGTCGGATCATAACCCTGTTCTGCTACTAATGTCTGATTCACCGATTACTTCTTCTCCGTTTCTCTTCCAGTACAGCATAAACTGGAAATACATTTTCTATTTTTCTTATCCAATCAACAAAAGGCAAACCACCACCAGTTAATACTACCACAAACATCGATACTGCAGTCTCAGAGCTAACAGCAAAAACACATCTGGAAATCGATAACGGCAAATTTTCAATCAACAAAAGAAATTTCAACCGAAATGGCTTCCCGCCGGAAATCTGTCTTGAAATTGTAGCGAAAATCACCTTCGCCGCAAATGGCAATTATACCGTGACTCTATCACTAAGCGACAACTAAACAACAAAATTTCTTTCATTAGAATAATGCTGATAATTCATAAGCAAGATTCCTGGGATAGATTTCTTCTCTTCTTAAACCCGTAAGATGGTTCCATCCACAAATTAAATACACAATTACTTAACAGATCACCAACAATTCACCCTTTCGTTGGGCATGTAAAACAGTGCTTTTTTATGAGATTTAGAAATAGTTCGTTTTGACATGATTTTGCCGATGGAAATATTGTGTTTTGCAAAATCTAGCCACGTCATTCGACTCCTCGCCATTTTTACTATCACAATTTATATATAAATAATTTTAATTATTTTGTTAATAGCATGTTTTGAATTGCACCCCTCAATTATGTACCATTAATGTTTCTATTATGTAAGTTACTATGAATATCGTTTTGTTAAGCACAGTTTCAATGAATTTCGATACGCAAAAACAAAGAGAGCTGTAGTCAGATACAAACAAACGATGTTGAGTATAACAATATTCAAAGCTTTTGATGGAGCAAATATGAATATTCAATTTATAAACTGACAAATATTATCCGAAGTACTTACCCAAAATGTTGAAATATTTAGTTTGAAAATAATGATTCAGTTTTATTGCCGTTTATTTTTATCATTTAAAAAAATATATATATAAATATATTTTGCAACCGATATATAATGTTATATACTCATTCCGATTTCCGTGCAGGAGAACGAAATAAAATGAATGTATAAATACTTTCATAGAACTTTTAAACTATGATTAAATTGAATGAAAAAAACTTCGATATTCAAAACAAATACATTCATTTTCATTCCTTTGTTGTTTCGAAATTTGTATTGTTTACTGAGGCTTGAATATAAAAATACTGAATTCCAGATTTCAGTATTAAACCACACTCATTTTTGTAGTGAGTCATTTCGGTAATACGAGTAATACGCGGTTTTTATTCAAATTAATTTGTACATTTGAACATTTCTGCTGCAAAACTATCTTATTCATAAAACGTATATACAATATAGTTATAGCAATAATTTTATTGCTATATATATATATATATATATATAAATATTAAATTGTTTCTGAAAATAATTTTTATTAAAATTATGATTTACGAATATCCGTGGACGATCAAAATAAAATAAACAATAATTGAAGATTACTGTCATGGATTTAAAACATGACCAAAAATGTATATTTATTATTATTTTTTATTACGTAGGTACTTACTAAATTGTTTAATTACGTTAAATTTCACTAAAATTAATTAATTTTATTATCACCACCCGAACACTATATTGTGAAATTCTGAGTTGGACAGTTAGAGTTAGTCACATTTCTTACTTTAATTATAATTTGTAAACCATTATACCTATAGTGACATCGTTGATATCCTTGATATTAAAATTATTTTTGCACGATTAACTTTTTTTAATTTAATTTTTATATTTATAGTTCACTGAAAAAAAGATTTATTGTCTTTGCGTTCATATTTAATTAATGCAGTGGATAATTGATTGTAAAATGTATATTTATACTTATTTATAATGTAACTATTTATACATAATTAGGGTTCGATGACCTTAAAAATATACATTTATGACTTAGAAAAATGCCTTTAAATTTTTTCAATATATTTCCACAAATTAAAAATAAAAATTCGTTTAATTATTGTGAGATTTAATTATGAATTATAAAAGTCATCAAAAGTTGTGGGCACAAAAATGACTAAATAAGTACGAAAATATCTTAAAGGAATCAAAAACATTGAAATTTTAAAAGTATACAAAACGAAAAATAGGTATTTTTGGTAGGGTAGGGGCAATTTTAAGAAACATGAAAGGTATAATATTAAAATAATATACAATAATGATTATTTTTTTAACTTTGAAAAAATTATAAGTTAGCACACCTCCCTTGAAATTTACCCTACGATGAAGTGGTTATTATTCTATTTACTGTAATGTATATTATTGGGAGTAAAATACCAAATAATTTCTATGTTCTGATTATAAAATTAAAATTTTTTTTTTAAATTCCAAAAAATTCTGTAGGGATACAAAACGTCTATTAAATAGTTAGTATTAATTATAACTTAAAATATAATTTTATTTGGAAACTGGAGAAAGGCTAATAAAGTATAAATTATATTAAATTGAAAGAACCATAACAACTGTTATCGTTTATTATAATTGAATATTATATTTTTAACGCAGATTCCACGCATAACAATATTTTCTCAAATTTTGTGAAAATGTAGAAATTTGCTAAAATATTATAATTATATACTTTACATTCTGGGATTCATTTTAGGTTTCTAAACATACGGTTAGACATCGTATATTCCCGTTGTGTCCGTCTATCTATCTGTCCGTTTGTTCGTAGTCACTAGAAAATAGTTACGACTTATTAGTTTGTTGATGAAGTATACCAGGGAAATAGATTTATTTGAATATATTTATATTTATTAGTTTTAAGTAACTGCACATAGTAAGGGTTAAACAATTATTTTTATGGAATTTTATTTGTCGTATATTACGTATATTACGTATATTTTACGTGTATTTTTACTAGCCTATGTAGATGACATAGTAATACCTACTTGGATTAAATAAAGAAGACATAAGTGAAATACTATTAAAGAACTGATAACTAAAGCACTAGAGATGGGACTAGTAATTAATGAAGAAAAAACTAAATATATGGTAATAACGTGAGGTTATCAACTAAACCACAATAGAGCCTTAATGATAGAAAATTATTGTTTTGAAAGGATAGAAGGTTGTAAATATTTAAGAATCGAAATAAATATCCACAATGATTATCATGAAGAAATACGATTACGGGTTAAAGCTGGAAATCGTGCTATTTTTCGCTGCAGAAAAATTTAAAGTCTAAGTTACTATAACAAAATCGAAATAGAGATTATATAAGGTTTAGTAAAGTCGATAATTTTATACGCGTGTGAAACGTGGCCAACGCCATAAGAGGACGAGAAAAAGCTGACAGTTCTCCGGTGCATTTTTGGTCTAAAGAAAAGATATCAAACAGGAAAATATGAAATAAGATCGAATAATAAAATCAAGAAACTTCTAGAAGAAGAACATATCATACAGATACTTAAAGGAAGAAAAATAAGCTGGCTGGGACATGTATGGAGTTCGAAGGACATAACAAGGAACGCACAGAACTAGAAGCAAGAAGGTAAGAAACCACAGGCAGGTTGAAGAAAAGATGAATCCATGAATATAATCAGAATTTCCGAATACTTAGAGTCGATAACCTAGAAGAAATCACAATTAACAGAGAGGAATGGAATGTGTAAAGCAGTGATAGGCCTTAATAGACTATAAAACTGAAGAAAAAAAAATATACACGTTTTGAAACCGAGAATTTAGCACGATCGCAGAGTGGGCTTTCCGAAATTGTTTAAAAAATGCAAAAGTCATCAATTATACATACTAATTGTGATCGTATCAATGAAGATTAAATATTAATAAATACAATATTAATATTTCGAAGAATACTTTTAATCTGGTAATTCGTTTGTGTAGTAAAAATGATCGTTTGTAATACCTACTTAAAAAAATGAATGTTTAATTTAATCGTTCCCCGAATTAACGGAAAAAAAGTAAAACGCATTTGTACACAAGCAAATTACAACAATTTAAATTATATATTTGTAAAATTGGCCAAAAACGGAAAATAATAATGTGTTAAACGTAATGAATAATGATTATTCCCCAAGTAGACAAATCACCAGTACCTAAAACTGAAAACTGAAAAGAGATTATCATTTATTTTGTTTCTTTTTCCTCGTGTCACTATACCTCTTTTCTGGTTCCTCACGATTCTTATTAGTTAAAATAAATACATTTATCTTGAGTTTTAGTCTAATGATACACAAAACTTGAACATTTTTTTTCTCCATTTCTGAGTACGTATTATTATAAATTAGATACACGTTTATCGGGCCGAGTAGAAAAATAATTTTGAATATGCTTGACGGCGGCGATGCTTTAGACATTTCAAGTCTCGATGACAACCGTCCATGAAGGGTCAAATCATTTATCTTTTCTGTCGACGGACGTTCGGATTTCAATTGAGTTAATATATTATAATAATATATAGTATTTAGGTTTTCATTCTGCTATCGAAAAAAACGATTAATAGCGTTATTAAGTGAAAAACTAAGACGCG
Source organism: Pemphigus obesinymphae (assembly GCA_025469235.1). Taxonomy (NCBI): domain Eukaryota; kingdom Metazoa; phylum Arthropoda; class Insecta; order Hemiptera; family Aphididae; genus Pemphigus; species Pemphigus obesinymphae. Next base: position 10,547 of record JAIPRL010000761.1, on the reverse strand, counting down.
GTAAGAAATAATATAATATATCTGCTGTCCCGAGACTTAATAAATCTCGTTATTATATTCGCACAGAAACTGATCCGACATATATGAACTTTCTTGTATAAATTTAATTTGACATTTTATTTTTGAACTTTACATTAAGAAAAATAAAAAAAAATATTATTATTCGATAAACTTATAATATTATGTTACATTATAGTATGATTTGTTGTATACCTATATGGAAAGATTAGAAAAATATACAAAAATGGTTTTGCTAAAAAAAAAACTATTTTCTTTATACCTTTTCTCAAAAAACAATAAAACATCTGTTTCTATTTACATTTAAATGTATTTCTTATTGCATTTTAATTGCATTTTATTAAGGTTGCTAGAAACCAAAATTTGGAATATACTCGTAATTCATTATAATAATATTATTTATATATATATATATATATATATTAAATGTAATGTTAATGCATTATACATTAATGAATGTTAGTATATGAGAGCTATAGGTAATCATTTAAAATTCTCAAAAATATCAGATGCTCTCTAAACCCACTAATTTACTAGTGGAAACTGCTACAAGGGAAATATATTTTCAAGTTCATACAGTGGTTCTATTAAAAATTTGTCATAAGATTTGTATACATTAACCTTTTTCTATGTTATATTATATGATTAGGTATTCGTTATTATTCAAACCTATTTCCCAATCGTATAATAATTCAGTCTAGAAGCCAAGAAATTTTGGCCATTCAGGCCAGATTTGAACCAGTGATATGATTTAATTATTATTTATTTGAAAATATGTACCTATACTTAAATACATTTTTGGTTATTTTTATACTTGGAAATTCTGTCTGTTAAACTAATATCGGGTGATTATTTTGTCATACTATTATTTATGGACTTCCAATTCCTAAACAATATACCTCTACGGTTGCGAGTGAATTACAAATTATTACAATATTTAGGTTGGAATTCAAGCAGTTAGGTTTGTTTTAAAACGGTAAGATATGTTATAATATTTTAAACTCTTTCTGCAGTAATTTTTCTGGTCACAGACGTTTATTTTAAAATATTTGTCGGCAAAACTTAAATCCACAGCACATTTTGTGCGAGCACAACTTTTGCGAAACATATTCCAAACAGCAAATGGAGTTTGCAAACAGTAATTCAAACGAAAACGTTAATTCTATAGGTGTACAGTGTGCACGGGCATATTATGCATGTGTGCAAATATTTACGGGGCCGAAGAAGTATAAATGATAAATAGTTTCCTTGTTCCCTCAACATTCATATAATATATGAACGTATTATACCTTTAAACTTTACGGGTATACGCGATATATTGTGGTCCTCGTAGATCCTGTAGATCCTTTTTGGTCGTCACTATTATATAATACCCGTGCAGTCATATTAATATTGTATAGCTAGTCGTCCGGTTTCTTTCAAGTCTCCGTTACGTTTACCCGTATTATAAAGGGGTGTGTGCAACTTGGTGTGTAACTTTCCAAAGTCCTTTGAAAAGGTCGCGCGTAAAAGAGGGAAAGAAAATGCAAAAAAAAAAAAAAAAATGTTTACTAAAATGTCGGACTAGATTCAATTTAAAAGAGAGAAAAGTAGCGATTTCTTTTTACTCCTTGTAGCCACAGCCTGCAGTCTCGGGGCATTTTATATATGCTCAGAGTCAAAGGAGAATTCCGGTATAGCCTTTTTTCTCTTCTACCCTGCCCAGTTTCCCATGCCCATCCATTTTTGCGCCGCAAGATTTACGATGTAATTTGGTGCTGTAAAGACCGTCGGCCGTCCGGTTCTTCGCATGATATAGATATTTATGTGTAAAGGTTTTCGTGGTCTAATATATCTGCAAGTGCGGTGTATAAGTTACACCATCATCCTACCATCGAGGAGAAAGAATAGGCCGAAATGGTAATACAAAAATGATCATATATGAAGGGGGTGTTTTAAATAGCTATTTACAAATCTCATAATTTCACCCCTTCTCCCTTATTATAATTTGACCATATAATTATTAATATATATATATATTACATAATACATAAATACATATAAATAATATAATTTTTCATATTTTAAAAATATATATTGTTAAAAAAATTTCATTTTAAGAATACACTATAGCCAATAGTGATTTAAGTAGTAAATATTTAATAATAAATTATTTATCTTTATACATTGATTGTAAATTTGTAAACGTCAGTAGTTCAGCACCATTTTTTATTAATGTTTTTGTTAAATGTATTTATGCAATTTTGAAAATAGTTAAACTCGAAAACCTAGTACATTGATGAATAAAAAAAAATAAAAAAATTATAAAAATGACTTTATCTATTATCCAACCTATCAGTTTTTTATACAAGTTGTAACATACATTTATTTTTAAACATTTTTTAATAACTATAAATCTTGGAAAAAAAAAATGAAGATATCGAAAAATAGGTATATATGACGTTGGTTTTCTTGTTTCGATTTTCGAAGATGATTCGTTGATGAAAATTAGAAATGCTTATGCGAGTATTTCATTAAAAATTTATAGATTACACGTAATTTAAAGGTTTAGTCCCGCAATATATTTAAAATTAAAATTAATAAAGTAAATGACTAAACTTGTGAATACGATCCTATTCAACAATATGCCTCATTAAAAATTAATTGCGACTCTTATACGAACTAGTATAACATTTTACATAACAGATTCACAACGCTTTGTATTAAAAGGACAGTGAGAATCTAACTAATATATATTATTATAAAAAGTAAGATAAATTCTTGATAAATTATATTTAAAAAAGTGACATTCATATTTGTTATAGTTTAACAAATATATTTTCATGTAGATATCTGTATTGATTTTTATCGTTTCCAATAGTTTATTTATCTACATAATTGGGATGGACAGGGGAATGTACAAAAATAAAGATTTCAAGGGTTCCTGCTTTATAACATTTTTTTGAGGGAAAATGAAATAATTTATATATTGTTTTTATAGTATTATATTATTTTAGGTACATATTACATATATATGTATTGTTGAGTACGTGAAAGAGGGATTTAATCACAGAACGATTATATATATATTTTTTTTTTTATTGCTGATTCAGTTTATTTACATTAAGACATGAAATGTAAATTCATATAATATAAAATATTTTTATAAAAATCGGAATACCATTACTCACAAACACAAGGAAACTGCCAGGACACCGTTGCGACGAGAATTAAACCCGTCATATCACCGAGCACAGCTGTGTCGCACACATTCACACGGGAACATACTTATCGTGTTATCCGACCATTTGCCACCAGAATATCATGCCATCAATCAGGGAGTGCATAATAAACTGGAAAATTTTCTTTAAGAACAATAATATTCGGGAAAATATTTACTAGGAATAATTTCATCATGGGAACAAACATGTTAATAGGAAAAATAAGTTACAGAAAAATAAAAACGAGGAAAGTATATTTGAGAAAAAATCCCAGAGAAAAATAATTTTTAGGAATTTAATATCAAGGAATATTTTACGTGGGAAAATGTTTATTCGGAAATATGTAAATCGGGAAAGTTTTTTGGGGGAAAATAATGCGCTGGAATTTAATAACTAGGAAAAATTTTACACAGGAATGTAATATTCAGGAAACTGTTATAAGATTGTTCCATAGATAGTGCTAGTGTAGAATTATTATACAATAATAATATTAAAATATAAATAAATAATATTATTTATGTAATCATTCTACATCAACGCTATCTATGGAACTAATTTATACCTGTTCCCTATGTAAATAGTGAAAATAATACAATTTCAAAGTTCAATGTAGCTTTGAAGAATGATACTAGCGCTATCTATGAGACTAGTTTATAAATTATAAGGTAGGGTTCCCAAATATATATCTATATTATAGTCCAGTGGTCTTTAAACTATGGCCTGCGAACACGTTTTAACTGCTCCCTCCAATGGACGATAAAAATCTAAAAATATGTGTTACATCTCAATACAGCATTGTTAGTTTTAAAATTGCTTGAAATAAATAGAAATAGATTACCCAAATATACCATATTTTACAGCAATTCGATGGCATAGTTATGTTTTTTATCAACATTTTTCAAGATAAGAAATGAAATTGAAATTTTTTTAGTTGAAAAGAATTGACCATTGTGTGAAAACAACCTAGCAGATTGTAAATATGTTTGAAAATTAGATTTTTTGTAAGCACAAACTATGTAAAATTATTAATCAAAAATATATTTATTTTTCAATTCATGTTTATATTATATTTCGGTAAAATTAAAAATAATTTGTGTTTATATACTTTTGGCCCACTAAGTGCGTTTAATATTTCATATGGCCCTTGAATAAAAAAACTTTAGAGACCCCTGTTATAGCTTATAGATAGGTAAATGCTTTTCAATGATTTACATTCTACAATGTAAATAATATTTATTTAATTTTACTGACAAGGAAATCTATATATTAGGATATAGTATATATTATTAATGATGTTATATCACAAAATAAGTTAAATTAACTTATTCTGTGTACCTACATATATATATATATATATATATGTATATATTTTAAACACTATTAAATTTATTAGCAAAATCAATTTATTGCTTTTGATAATGACATTTTGTTTATAATATGCGTATTACTAAGTTACTAAGCCTTATGAGTTGCCTATGAATATAGTAAGTCATAATTACATCATCCCAGAGTCTGACTGGGCCCCCGGTTATAGTTCTATAGACCCCCAGATCCCAAAAGTTTTGCTCACATTTAAAAAATAACACTAATAATAGTTCAAATCTTAACCAACTCTAAACGATCGATTTGTTTTTGATCTCTACGAGTTCTAGTTAAAATGTTAGTGCATTATTTGTTTTTAGACGAAATGTAAGTTTAAATTTACATTTTTTGAAACATTCAATATAATCCTCTGAGATGAACGCAAAATACTCGGCAACGGGTTTTAACGTACAGACCGATAAAAATGTGATTTTAGTCGGCATAATATCATGACAATATTATAACGGGTCCGATTTACAGGTAACATGACGGTGCGGCGGTGTCCGTCGTTGACACGTGTGTCACGCCAACCCAGCCCATATCGAATTTTCCAATGAAATATTTTGCAATATTTAGTACGTCATTTGTACGTATTTTTACGATCAAATTCAGTATTTGTACGAATTGGGTTAAAGAGTTCTAAGCGAAATTCTATGGACGGGCTGGCATTTATATTTAGTACATCAGCGGTAACATTATTCTTTATTAATTTAAATTATATGTTGCAATATTCGGTGTAAATGATAAGTCTTAATGACTATAAAACCACACTACGATATAATAAATATCTTTCATATTTTGTAAACATTTTGACTCATTTGATGCATATACTAATTTGGGAAGTAATACTACTAATAAAATGTCGAATACTTCCTTTTTCGTTATTTATCACTCTATCTTTAAAGTGTAATACAACTTCTACAATCTGGGAAGGTGGCACTGCGGGTTTTCTTCCAACCATTTTTATCAAATTTGCAGAAATTGAATTAAGAAAACGATTAAATATATATATATATATATTTAATAGAATAAACGATTTATTAAACGTTATTAAACACTTAAAACTTAGAACAGTCTCATACGTGGAAAGTAGAAACACTAGAAATAATCAAAAGAGATTAAAGACCGCCATAAATCCAATATATTAAATGCCACGGATGATATTCATCAATGCGTGGGGAAAAAAAGGCTCAATGATAATGTTATAATCGCGCGCTAAAAATTAAAATACACCAAAGTTCAAAGGCAATTATGTACACAGAGATGAACAAGATCATAGGTGGAGCTAGATTTTCAAAGTAATAATTGAATCAGAGTTAAATTCTAAAATATATTCAACAACAAACAAACTCTTGACCAACTATTGTACTTGGTAAACTATTTATTTATTTTTCTGATTTAATTCCATATAATCAAAATTGTTAAGACGTACGTATTCTGTACAAAGATTTTGTGATTTTATAGTTGGGGTGGGACACGCCCATAGAATTTCGCTTATAACTCTCTCTAAGAACCGAGTTCGTACAAATTCTGAATATTCGGCCATACAAATACGTACAAATGACGTACTAAATATTGTAAAATTCGATGTGGGCTGGGCTGGCGTGACGCACGTGTCGTTGACAATAATAATAATAATAATAATAATGATAATGCTCTCGGCGGATGTGACATCCGCGCAAATATCGTACAAGTACGACGCGTATACAGCCGGTATGGACTATAAACGTACATATTGTATTATGTCGTGCATAGAGACCTAACCGACACGTGCGGACGTGTGAAATGCCCTTGTAAAAGTCATAATAATACGTGTACACGTAAACGGGTGTATGATATCCAAATGGAACTGGGAAAAGGGTCCGACGAACATTGGCCGTGTACATGTGTAGCCCTTTGCGATGTCCGCCTGCGGTCCATGTACACATAATATATTATAATATGTTGCCTGCATTGTAATACAAAAGGCCAACAACCAAATGTCCGATTATAGTGTCACGGAGACGGGTGATAACTAACCGTCTATATGATAATATCTCGTTTTACCGCCCGACTCGTCCCGGTTTATTATGTTCGTCATTTTGTATGCACCCACTGCGCGCGCAGTCTTGCAATAAAAACCGGTAGTTAAAATTCACGTCCGGAGAACGAGAAGAATGAATAAGTCAAAACCATATACCTGTATGTGCGAGAAAATCACGGGATAAATTATTCAACCGGTTTAGTAGCCCATTGACGCCGGAAAAAGGGCAGACACTGCGGTATATACAAGGTGCGCGGCGACTACAGTATAGTGTAAGTACCCAATTTTCGGAGAAAAAAAATTTCCGAAAATATTTTAGCACGGTATATAATATTAATACAGCATAAAAAACTGTACTCGGAATACTATTCAAATACTTTGTTTTTCTTTTAAGTATCGTACGTTTTCGTCACATTTCAATGCGAATTGATCGCTCAGATTCCAAAATAATTACAACATCTCAAACACACATTGCAGTTGACGATACATACGCAAATAATAATAATATCATTACTACTTAATATTTTTATTATTGAAATTTAGTACATATCTGAAACTCGTTTTAGGAGTGGTTTAATATCAAAATCAAAAATATCAAATTTGCCCCCCCTCAAATCCGCCACTTATAATTTTCAGAAAATGCCTCGAATCTTGTATATTTATTATGAAGGGTACCCCGTTTAAATTATATCGTTTTTAAAACTAGTCGGCGAAAAAAATATGGAAAATGTATATTTTGATCCTGTAAAAATGAATTTTTTATAAATTGTTCTATTTTTAAATTCCGCCCGGAACGGAAGATCTGGTGGATTTGACAATTATGTGTTTATTTTTTTTCCTTTGAGTAATTTTCGGATCAGATAGGATAGAGTAGGATTTTAGAGTACACCCCATTATTCGTAAAAAATTGGTTCTAAATGGTATATTAAACGAGCAATTTTTCGATTATTCTAGCAGTTTCCTTAAGCGCAAATAAAAACTGCCTTTATAACGGTAATATTTCATGAATGTAGGGGAAACGACAAGTAAAATTGTCATGGTTGTCCATTTTTAATTTTTAATTATATTATTATAATAAGTGTGAATATTGCGACGAAGTCCCGGTTTGAATCGTCGATTTATTGAGTGTTATAATGGTTTATTGTTGCTTTCAAATGCAATGCGTCCACCAAGAGTATCTTCTGTATGATATAGACGATGATGTGCATTTACGCCTAATGACACCCGACGAGTGAAGTGTATATTTTTTTTTTAAAGACCAACAAAATATTTTTAGCACACCTCGCACTACTATGTCGAATAAATTTTGAATTTATTATGACATCACAAACGCCGAATGTATACTGTCCAAGTTCTTTGATTGTCAGCGTGTTCAATATAGGACACGTCGTAGTCATATATATAAGGTACAAATGTAATTCGTACTCAACTGTATATGTTGGATAGAGTGGCTGTGCGGACAGGGGAGAAAATTCAAAACGGAAATGAAAGAGAGAGAGAGAGAGAGAGATAAATGCCGAGTCCTGTTGTTCGGGGATGCGTGAGATTTTCGGTGACCGGAAAACTTCGAAAAGCTACATATAAATGCGCGACGATAACGAGTACGTGATCGAAATAACGTGGTGGTTCGGGCGTGTGCGATTCATCTCCGATGTGCTTCGTTTGCCGATTTTTATTTTTTACTTTATACTATTCTTATTTTATTTATTTTTACATACATTTCTGATTTTGACGTACACGACGAGAGAGTTGAGCTAACTTTTCAAAAGTCAAACCGACGGCGTATAACATACCGTTGACAATCGTTCAGAACACGATATACGGTGTGTTCGAGGAGAAACTCTCGAGTAATCATTATACACATCTCCTCTCAAGGTTTTTACTAATTTGAATTGTCACTTTTGTTGGTTTGCAAGAGAGAACATTTTTTTTTTCATATACATAATGTACATTTTCATATCGTATTTCACAGAAATAAGTCCAATTCCAAATGGTTACATACTCGAGGCGTCATAGAGTTTTTCCACTTATTCTGAACACTGCAGCGTACGATATATGCATTAATTTATAATATAGCCGGGGAGTTCTTTTCAACAATTTTGCAATTACTACGTGGAAACTCGTAAAAATAAAAAAGGAAACTCGTTAAGCTTAAACTTTCCAACAAGTCAATACGTTTAAATTCGTTGATCGACAGTGTAGAGATTTAATATAGTAACGATAATCTCGAGAAAATGTTGAAAACGGTCGTGACAGGCGATATATACCGACGATACGACGGCTGCTGTTCGCCTCTAAATGTTTATTCATCAAATACTACGGGAAACAGGCAAAAGCGCATTACATTATTATATTATTTACACATATACACACCTGGATCACATAATATAACGAAATTAGTAGAAATTAGGTCGTGTGCTTATGAATACCAAGCAGATTTTCGTACCATAAAATTCCGTATATGTATATGTATGTTGAATTTATGATTAAACGTCATGCACATACGCTTATGCCGTAACAGTTTTATTTAAACTTTTATTTACCTTTAGCGTCGAAAATAATATGGCAAGTGCAGTCGTTTAGTATTATTTTAAATCCGTACATTCACACGACGACGACGATTATGGAAGTCGAGCTTTCGACTGATAAGAAAATATGTGATGTCCTATATATATTCGACGCGACAGCCGGATATATTATATTTCCCCTCCCCTTCGTTTATTAGTTTATTATAGGTATATCCGTATATCGGTTAATAAGATAAGATTATATCGTTTAGATTTTTTTTTCATGTGCTTATATTTTGGTCGAAATACGAGAGCACAGCAATTAGTAGATGTTTAATGTACCTATAGAATGAAAAAAAAATAATAATAATAATAGCTATATAATAACGACAAAAAAAAAAAAAATGTATATAAATAAATAAATAAAAGGATAGGATTGAAAAAGCAGCATTAATAATAAATTAGTATATGGTATCCATAACACGGAGAGAACGTGATTCGACGAATAATGGAATTTCTAGAGCAAACCAAACCAAAATAATATAAATTGGAAAACAACTAGTTTCTATGGTGGGAAATATTTGGTTATGAAGGTATAACTCTTTAAGATAATTAGTGTACAAAGGTGATGAGATAAGGGTAAAAAAGAAATAATATAGAATAAAAATTCATTATATATTATGTATAAATGTATAATATATTTGTTATTATAAATAATACGGATAAAGAGAACGACCAAGATGTAGACATCACTCGCATGAGAAATGGTTAGGCATAAAACTAAGTAAAAATTGAATTTTTTATAACTATTCGACCAGTTATTTATTTTTATATATAAATTTATTAATATTGGTTAATTATACATATAAATAAAGTAACGAACTTATCATTACCACCTATTTTTAAGTTAACGCATTGAGATCAAACGTTATTCGTTATACATATGTATTTGAATATAAATCAATTAAAAATAAAATAAATGTATGTATGTGTTACTCAAAATTGACTTTTATTTATTTATCTACATTTTATGAATGGTACCTATTATTGTAGATTTTTTTAAAACCACAAACTGGCATTTCAGAAATTGGTTTCTGAAACTATGAGAATAAAAAATATCCTTGGACTTATCCTGAATTTTTGAATCATTATACGACATTCACCATCAATATAACTTAAAAGTATGTCATTAAAACCAATATGATTAACTAGTTAAAAAGTTAATGTTCAGTTAATACTTTGAACATAACATAACTATTTAATTACTTTGGTCATTATTTAACAAACTTAACGAGTTTAAATTATCATTTTATTAACTTAAATTCTTACTTATGATTTTCCATAATCCATCAATTAAATTTATAAGCATTAAGGGTGAATGATTTTCGTTAATTCATTATTAATATTTCAATCAGAATTCATAGACAATAATTTGTT